>BSSO01007994.1:0-10506 GCA_030267885.1 Mesembryanthemum crystallinum | reverse complement strand
TCCTGCGCACATCAGAGGACAAAGCGCCCCTGCGAAATTTAAATGAATTTATTTGTTATTTATATGCTAGAGTATGAATTATTGGGCCTTGGCTCATATTTTTGAAATGTTTTGTTTTCAAGTGATGATTCTGGGCTGGGAAACATCTAGGGTGAGAATGTTTCAGTTGCTAGGTTTTGTCGGATAATGTCAATAGTTATTACACATAAATAAAGAGTAATATGTAGTTTTACTTTTCCTTGTAAGATAAACAAAAGTATGTTTAACTAATAGCCTGTAAAATAGGAACTGCAAATAGTTATCTTAGATTGCGTTTATTGTGTATCTATAACAAGTAAATAAATAAAGAGGTTTCACTTTTGTTAAAATTTAGTTTATTTTATTCTAGTTTTATGGTTTTAAATTGCCTTGTAATTCCTAACCAGAATTACGGCAGTAACGCCAAAAATATTAAGTATAAAAAAATTTATATGCTGTTACTATAAGATTAAATTAGGCTAATTAGTATTAACTAACCCATATGATATTTAATTAAATTAGGGCGTTACACTTATTATATAGAATAATCTAACATTTTCAAGTTTGTGCATTTGTTGCACCCATGTTAACTCTATTAAGTATTCCATCAAGATGAGGCTTACGTTTCATGTGAAGGGGAGTAAATGACGCCCTGGTGAAAACTAATTACTACCCTATCTTCTCTTAGTTTAAAGCCTCTTTAAAACCCTCTACTTATGTTCTCTCTCTTCAAAAGTCCCGTAACTATGCACTCTCTCTCTCTCTCTCTCTCTCTTTCTCCCCCCCCCCCTAAACAGCCCAAAAAACCAGTGAGCTTCCAAAACCTGACCAATTAACCAGATTGGTATTTTAAATGTCACCCCTCCGACATGTTGGTATTTTTAAAAAGTCCGGTGGCATATGGGTATTTAAAAGTGAACGCCGGCGACATTTGAGTATTTCAAAATTCAGAACTGCATCAAATTCATCAAAAGTGGTCTCGCCGGAGGAAATTTTGAATTAAAAAAAAAACTTTTATTTTTCATTTATTACCATGTACTAACCATTTCTCCCTTTATTATGTCCATTCTTAATGTTTTATGTTTTTTTCTTTTCTTTATTTACACGTTTTTCCTTTTTTTTTCCCCCTTATAATTTCGCACTAGTCATCAAAAAAGGAATAATCATTCTCAGAATGATAAGGAAAGACATTGAAAATGGAGAAGTGAGTAGAAAATGGTGATAAATAAATAAATAAAATAGTTTTTTTAATTCAAAATTTCCTCTGTCGAGGCCGTTTTGGATGATTTGACGCTAGTTTGCATTTTAAAATACTCAAATGTCGCCGGCGTTCACTTTTAAATTCCCATAAGTCGCCGGAGTTTTTAAAAATACCAATATGTCAGAGGGGTGCCATTTAAAATACCAATCTGGTTAATTGGCCTCCAAAACCCCATAGTTGTGCTCTCTTTCATTGTAATTGAAAACCCTAACTTATTAAGTATCTTTCACTTCAATTGAAAACCCTAAGCCGTAGTTGTAATCTCTTTCTCACTGTTCATTGAGCTTCCAAAGACCCACAATCAATTTCACCATGACCATCAAAATTGCTTCTCATCTCTTTCACCACCCCTACAAATCTTCCGCCCACACCATAATACCACAATCTGCATCCTACATGATTATTAAAAAAATCAAGAAATCAAATTTAAATCTGCAAATAATTACCCAAATCAATGGTTTTCTCAAGTTTTATTTAAAACCCTAACTTATCAAATATCCCAAAACTTACCCTCCAAACTAGACATGAGTAAAAATATTTCCCTTTCCAAAGCACTTGGTTTCTTCACTCTGTTGGATGAAGCTTCAGCATCATCGTTGCAACACACCTTCCCATCAAGCCCAATTTCAAGAACTTCATTGGATGAGGTCTTTGAACTTGAAGAAAAGTTTTTGCTACTACTCATTTTGAGTGAACACAGACAAAGGCAATGAAACAAGAAAGAGATGAACAAGACTTGGTGTAGGGTGGGAGAGACACATATAGAGAGGAAAGAACAAAGAAGGGAGGCTAAGAATACAGGCTAGGGGTGAATGGTAAATAACAAAGAAGGAAGAACCAGCCTTAAATTCGCTCCATATACTACCCTTCACATGCCACCTCATCCACTGTAGATGGAATACTTAACAGAGTTAACATGGATGCAACGAATGCACAAACTTGAAAGGTTGGATTATTCTATATTATAAGTGAAGTTGGGATTAATATCATCAATTAATGGGTAAAAGGTTGGATTATTGAAATCCAATTTTCCTTAAAATATTACATTTTATTTCAACATTAAAACTAAGAGATTACACTTCGCATCTTCCTAGATATATGAGCAAGTGATCCTAAGTGAACCTCATTTCATCCTTTCAACAAGGATAACAGCTTTGTTGTTGTTGGCTTCGTTCTCGTGTCTAATCTTCTTCCTCTTAGCTGTCGAGCTATCTAGGTCCTCGAGCTAACCTCCATAGTTGCCTCTCTCCTTGCAGTAAACTTCTCCAAGTTTAAGGAGCAGCCGAATAGGAGTGCAGTTTTTTGCATAGAACCTAGCTTCCACAAAAATTGTTAGTAGGATAAGGCTTTCCTTCAGCCTTTACAATTTCGGAATTGTTACCATTCCATAAAATCAAAAGTTGAAGGTTTGGAAAAATTGTTGTTGATTTAGTCTCGACCAAGCAGGGCAAGATAGCTAGAGTTTGTGTCGACCACAAAAAATGCAGTGTAGGCTACTTTTGAGCCTACCTTTATCCTTACGGGCAGTCGACCATTGTTATAGTGTTTTCCCCATAAAACCCGTAGACTACCACGTTAGCAGATACCAAATCCATCAAAGACTTATTTAATTTGCGCAGAACGGACAAGGAGAGAACATTCATCGTTGCCCCGTTGTCAATTAGGACTCTATTAATTGAAACAACATCTATTTTAGCCTTAATGTACAAGGGTTTAATATGGATATAATTGACTAATTCTATATCGAGCAGAATCTCGACTAGTGAATTAATATTTTTAATCGTTAAGTTTCCATTTTCCTCCCTAGGAAACAATAGTCAAGTGAAAAGATTCACCGTCGTTGTGGGGGGAGGCTCTGAAGTCTCCATCGAGGGTGCTTGCATCATATGCATTTGATCAAAAATCTAGCGATAAGGGTAGGATCATGTTGATGGCAGCGTCTTCTTCGTATTTGAGGCCCTTAATTCTCACCGACTTTGATTCGCGAGGTCTTCGTTTTCTGCAAAGATCTCAAGATCATCTCCTGTATCGAGGGTGAAGTCGTTGTCCCCATCTTTCTCCCTCCAAATTCGGTGTTCTTTGCGAGATCTAATTTTGACCTCTCGTATATGGTCAGATAAGTCGCCGATCTCATTCTCCTCTTTGGAAGGGAAGGACGAGCCTTCGGATGGATTACACCTTGCCTTGAGGGTACCCTAGGACAGGGCGCCTTTGTCAACCCTTAAGTGGTCTTTTAGGGCCTCTTGTTGCATCCTAATTGCAACATGGGATCTTGCGTGGTTCACCCTTTCAACACAAGCTTTCGTTCTTGTGTCCTAGATCCAGGTGGACTGCGCAACCCTTTTATGATCGAGACTTTGAGCTCGATGTCCATTCTCGCAGTCTTACTTGCGTAGTAAGACATACCCTCTCCTCGAGTATACCTACTTCAAGTACTCCCTCCTCGGCCAATCATCACGCTATGGCCGATTGGGAGTAGGGCATCTTCAAGTCGAGCCTTCTTCTGGTAATTAGATGTCCTTTGATATGCAACGACCCAGTTAGGATCGATTGGAATAACTTGTGCTTATTAGGAAACGCGTCATATTCACTCCAAGAGAAAATGCTTATGATAACGGTAAAAAGCCCTATGATAACAGTTTTAACCATTATATATGCTACTGTTATGATAGGGGTGCTCTACTATGACGTTGTTTTAAACCGTTATAATAGTGGCGGTTGTTATAACAATTTTATGTTATAAACTGTTATAATAGGTAAGATTTCAATAACACTTTTCTGGATTGAACCGTTATAGTTGGTTTGTGCATTATAACGTTTTGATGGATAATCGTGATATTTGATTTATTTTTTCTCCCGCGCCCTGTGTTATACATTATATTCTGCAAATTACCTGTACATTATTTTGCTGTGGTACCTGTATATTCTCAACCTATATAAGTACGCAAATATATGCCCTGTTGGACCTGCTAATGTTTGAATATTCATAACAAATCCATCATTTGATATATCATTAACTCCAAATTTCAACAACCGCAAAAATTGATGATCATAGATTCAACAAAATTGAACTACATAATCTGATCCACCATCCAACTAACAACAAATATATATACCATAGCCATCCACGCATCTTTTCGCTAAAGTCTAAATTGATTGATAAGGCCATATATATGAAATATGACCCAATTACTTACAAAAAGTTTGCGTTCATTAAGAAGTAACTTATTAAACTAAAGTGCATTCAAGATGACATGATGTGACCACTCGCTTATAACTTCGTCTATATCCTGTTTAGAGAAGGAGGTACACCAAGAGTACTCATGAAAAAAAAAAAAAAAAGAATAATGTCAGCCTTCTAAATTTTGATTCGTTCTACAAAAACTAACTTGAATCACTGCAATTTCCTCAAAAACTCAATACACTTATAGGGGGCCATACAGTTGATCATTTCAGTTTTGAGATTTGCCTTTTGCTTCTACAATTTTGCCTTAAGAACATATACAACTTCTATACAAAAGCATGATTCTAGAAAACATCTTATGAACCACTAGATCATTACTTTCCTGCTTAGTGACCATTGCATAATGCTCACAGACAAGAAATACACCTATACCCACCTGATGAGTCCATTCTTATATACACCTATGACTCCCATCACAATACTCACACACAAGCAACACACCTATACCCACCATATATCCCCACCTCAGCCACTAGCGGCCCTTGGATCAACCTCCTCAAATCGCTGCTCTCGTGCAACCGTCTAAACTTCTTCGCCCCACCCAAATACCTCCAACCATGATGACATAACCATTTGACTGGCTAATCTCTCAACTAGTTGCTACTAATTCATTCACTCAATAGAAATTATGGACTAAAGACGAATGATAGAAATAGACTGATATTCAACATAGAGGGACGTCTCTACACCATATAAAACATGAATCATAACTCAATTGGCTCAAGCAAAGCATGAATACTGAAGTTAACTTTTAATTCATTCATAAACCAAACAAATTATCTCAAATTATCTAAAACTGAATGACTAAACTATAAATTCAAACACTTGACAGAGAATTAAATTTAGGGAACTAGATACAAAGGGGTTAAGAGTGAAGGAGACTCATTCAATTGATGGCCCAGACTTGCAAACTCGAACACCGCTTTGACCCGATGCTTTGAACTCTAAAATCCACCTCCAAAGGTCAGGAACCACCTCGATTCCAATGGCTTGTAGCTCCCCTTCCTTTCGCACGCCCTTTGCACTAGACCCTTCGCTCAATTGCTCTCAAGTTGAGTAAAGATTTGTGGCTCTCAAAACTCACGTTTGCTTGATGTTTGTAGATGTGCACGGTTCAATCCCTTAAATCACAAAAAATGAAATCTTTTCTTCTCTTACTTTCTTGGGTTGTTTTCTTGCAAAGGAAATCAGTATAATTGTACTATATTTCAACAGAAGAAACTTCTCCTCTTTGCCATGTTCTGCCAGAGTTTCTCCCTATTACCTTCCATATTGAGAACAATGATTATTTAAGGTAAAACTTTCTGATTTTCATGCCTTGTTTGAAGAGTTATTTGCTGGGAATTGGCGTTGAAGACCTAGTTCTACTGGCTGAGCAGATTATTTACCTTCCTGATTTGTGGTGTGAAGAAGATTTTCTTTCAACTGATTTCTTCTGATTATCACATGTAGTTGGGAGTTTTAAACAGCCTTAGATTTTGTACTTGGGCTTGTACTGGTTCATGCTTTTCATTCACTAGCTCAAAAGACCTACAAAAATAAAACACTTACAATTAAACCCTTTTAACAATAAAATTCAGAATTAATTGATTTGGACCATAAAAGATGAAATATAATAGAATAGGCCTAGTTAGGATTATGAAACAAATGACCAAAAAGACTATTTAAGGGGATGGAAATTATGTAGTATTTTGTACCCATCACTCTCTCAACAGCATTTTACAAAAACAAAGAAGACAAAAGTGGCAGCCCTCCCAACAATCAGGTCTTCTTATGCTCGTGAGGGATGAGAGGCATCGCGATTCAAGAATTTTTCCGGTGACATAAAGATTTGGGTATTAATGATTGTCATTTTTTAGCATGATTTTTGCGCCCGTTGCATACGTACACACATATGCATGTTGTTTATCCATAACTTTTACTAGAATTTCACCCCAGGTATATGTCATGGAAAAAGATCCAGACGATGTTAAGGGTCATGGAACATAAATTCATCATACCTTTCTCTCTCGTCCAGTTAATGACATTGAATAACGACCCACTTCGTTGGATCATGAACCCCATGAACAACAAACTGTGTCGATATTATAGGACGCCTTGCATGAACAACTAACACCTATGATTAGAGTCACTCAAGTCCCATTATTGAGGCGCATGTTTGATCTTGTTTTGTACATATTGTTCTTAGGCGCTTTGTGGGTTATCTTGTGTGTGCTAGTCCTTTCGGGGAGGACCTTTATGATCGAGTCTAGAGTCTTTTCTTTCTTTTCAAGAAGTCGTATCCTTAGATCACCCCTAGGATGCAAGTCAAGAGTAACATTTATTGTCAAGAGTCTTTTAGATTTCTAAAACAATACAAAAATAAAAATGCAAGCCAAGAGCCTTTACAATATAAAAAATACAAGTCAAGGGTCTTATTTTCTTTCTCAAAAACAAAAATGGAATAAAATATTAACATAAATGCATTACATGCCTATACAAGTCTGCTAATAAGACAACTTTGTTGATGGTAATTTTATATTATCTTCTCATTTTTCGCTAAAAACCATTAATAAAAATGGCATTGCATTCCATCTCTTTTTAGGAGCTCCATGCTAGGACATAGATGGCACTAAAGATTGCATTGCACAAGGATTTTCATGGAGTCCTTATGTTGTTCATTCACCTTACATACATCTAGCACATTTTAGATCATCAACATCATGTAGTTGCATTCTATCCAAAATCATAGGCCGTAACATGTACATATGTGTCATTATTGCATTCTCGATTCGTTGCATACATTCACCATCCTAGGACATTACGAGTTAGCAGGGCTCTATTCCTCATCAAAATAATTTCTTTGCCTTGGTGTCCTCCTAAGTCAAGCGCTCACAAGGATTGGTGGCCTGGTACCATGCCAACTAATGCAATGCTCAAACAAATCATTGAACAACACTAAAGCTTGAATCTTTACTTAAATTCAATGGAAGCAAAACACGATCAAATTAAAGACACCCCACCTCACGAGAGCAAAGAAGTCAGGATTATTAAAGCTAAGCTAGCTCACATAGAGAAAGTTTTGAACAAAACTAAGATTTTCAGTGACTTCTTAGTCAATGCCAAAGGAGTAACCCAATGCAAACATCAATGGCATACTTACTCCTAAAAAGATTCTCCACGTACACTAGAGGTACTTATCTTCAAAGGCACCGATAACAAGACCATCTAAGGGAATTCACCACGGCCATAAGTTTAAGAGGTGTTGACAAATCCCTCTATGTGCACATCTTTCTTCTTCCTAACTAAAATTTAGTGAAGTATTTAATTCAAAAAAAAAAAAAAAACATAATGAAGTATGCTTCATCCATTTCATGTTTATCTTGTCTTTTGCTTTTTTGAAGTCAAACATTGTAAACTTTGACCATTAAATTATGAAAAGTTATAAAGTTTTACTAAGTAAAAATAATATTTTTAGATTCATTTTAACTAGCACTTACAAAAAATCAAATTTTTAAAATTTTTATAGTTATAGAATTGTAGTTATTTATGGTCATAGTGTCGTCTTTTAGATCGCAAAAAAGCCAAAGACAAGATAAAATAAAAACAGAGGAAGTCACTCATTATTACCAAAACGAAAGAAAGAAAAAGAAAAAAAACTAACTTTTTGTGCTTCTCTATTTATAAAAAATAAAAAAATTCAAATGAGTTTGATATTGTTAGCACCCAATTTTATTAACCCCGAGAACGAGTTAAATTAAAACCGGTGATAGAATAATACGGAATCGGATCAATGACAGATTGATAGCCCAACCACACCAACCCAAACACGTAGCCCAAAAAAGACCCGGAAATGCCCGTCAAAGACTTAGAATGCCCGTCGGACACTGCTTGAGGAAGACTTTTATTTTTCTCAGGTGCTGGGGCCGCATGGCCTTCCATGTGTTAGGGGAAAAGGCCACGCGACCTTTGCCCCTGACACAAGGAAGGCCGCGTGGCCATTTCTTGTGGCCGCGCGGCCTTTTTTGGCCCATGACACAAGGAGTCCGCGCGGCCTTTTCTCGTTGCCGCGCGACCTTTCCGGCCCGTGACACAAAGAAGGCCACGTGGCCTTTCTTTGTGGCTACACAGCCTGTCCCTGAGGTTCCCAACTTTCTCCGTCCTTCCCTCTCCTACACCTATAGATACGACCTTTCGCCATTCACCCAAACTCAGATCGGACAGATCGGAACTCTCCGAAAACACTCAAGCATCACTATTAAAAATCCCTCCTTTCCCAATCACAAAAAATCCTTCAAATCTGTCAAAGTTCTGATTCCTAAACGTTGCTCATCGACGGCATTTACCACCAAGGTAAACCGAGGGCTCCCAAATCTAAAATCTTTCTTTCTCTATTTGATTTTCATTCTTTAATTTAATCATGTCTTTCATACTTGGTAATGGTTAATTAATTTGATTTTCCAACATGAATTTATTTATTAAGTTTAATTTATTTGTATGATCCTTTAATTAATTAATATTTTTCAGAGTGATTAGTAGAGACCGTTTCCAACGGGCGGCTTGGGTGCACTCCATCCAAAAGCTGCTTGTCCCCGAACCCTGACTTTGGTTCCGACCAAATTTGAAGTCATGAGTCTCCACACCAGAGGCTGCATGAGACAATTGGGAAATTGAGTTTTCTAAAACAGTAAGTGGAACCTCCTCTAAACGTCGCTTCGGTATTTGTCCCTTCGGATTGTCCCCATCGATAATTGGAGGCTCCCTTAGGCGTGTTTTCTCTAAAATGCCAATTTGATTTTTATTAAATTTTAAGAGTTTTTATTAAAACTTATTGGCGACTTATTATCTAAAACCAAGTGAACTTGTCACGTGGGGGACCATACTCCCTCCTGGTCGTGGTCTCTACAGATATACTCGAAAATATATTTCACACCGGTTCCTTCTATACTCGAAAATATATTTCACACCGCTAAAAAATAAATGTTATCTTTCACACCGGTTCCTTGTGTGGACCACTATGAAAAAAATGGATTCCCGCCTTTTCTTATTTATAATATTTTTAGATCGGCTGTACGTTTTGACTGCTATGAAAAATCAATTCCTGCCATTTTTTCTTCTTTTGAAAATTTGTAAGAAACCACATTTTAAAAGTCGAGTTTNAGCCACCATATATAAATTTTTTTAAATAAAACAATCTTAACTTTTACTTCCGTCCTATCTGCAGCTTCTTCTGGTTCTTTTCGACAAAAAAACTACGTGAACTGACTTTGTGCCCTCACACCTTCTGCATGTGCTTCACTTAAGGCTAATTATCTCAATCATGATCTATTTTCTCTTACTCCCAGCCACTTTATGATGTCTTTCTGGCTTTCTTCCCTTAATAACTCTTCCGTTTTTGTTACGGGGTAGGAAAAAAGAAAATATAATTTGGGTAATTAGACTTAAGTGAAGCACATGTAGAAAGTGTGGGGGCAAAAAGGTTAGTTCACGTTGTTTTTTCATTGGTAAAAACAATAAGATGGTGTGGGTAGGACGGAAGTGAAAGTTAAGGTGGTTTTATTTAAAAAAATCATATAAGGTTGCTCGATAAAAAATTCGACTTTTAAAAGGTGATTTCTCACAATTTTTTTTATTATTTTATTTTCATATTTCTAATATCATCATACTAATATTTTGTATATACATCACTAATTTCATGTAAATATGTATGCGAAAGTTAAAAAAATCTATTTTCACCACAAAATCTTTTATTTCCACCATTCATCATTATTCAATTATAATCGCAAAGTAATTCCAAAACTTCATAAAGTAGTAACCCCTCCGTTTTCACTAAAACCTTTACATCTTTATTTTACAAAGTTATAGTTTTCAAACTTTGACCAATAATATATGAAAAAGTATAATGATTTTCAAATTAAAAAATATATTTCGAATTCATATAAGTACAATTATTCATAGTCAAAGTATCGTCTTGAAGACCGTGCAAAATCAGGGCGTCAAGATT
>BSSO01007993.1:0-10507 GCA_030267885.1 Mesembryanthemum crystallinum | reverse complement strand
CGTACTTAATGCATAAGTGAAACCTCTCATCAATAAGTTTCAAATAGTAATAGTGTTATTTTATTGGTTTTTTTATTTATATTTTTTATTTTAACAAGTAAAAAACTTTAAATAAATTGGAAAAACGGGTTAAGCGGGTCAACACGAGTTTGACACGATTATTAAACGGGTCGTGTTAGTGTCAAGCATTTCCGACACGATTATTAAATGGGTCGGGTTAGTGTCAAGCATTTCCGACACGATTAATCTTCGACACGAACACGAACATGACACGACACGACACATTTGCCAACTCTACCCATATGGAACACATCACATATAACCCAAAATAAATTTGGGCTCTTCCTCCATGTAGGAGGGATATCTTAACACATGGAGAAAGACTATCTTTAAAGTGATCCTATTAGTTTAGGAGTTTTTTGCCTCGATTATTGTGTTCTTCTTTGCTTTCTAGCACTGTATTATTATGATTATTTATATGTATGTATGATTAAGTATGAGTCTAATCGTTACTTCTTTATCCCAGGGTTGGGGTAAAACAATCGTTTTAGGTCTGGACAAGCCTGATTCACAATTGAGCCTCAATTCTGTAGATGTGTTGTGTAGTGGCAAAACCCTCACAGGGTGCATATTTGGAGGTCTTAAGGTCAAATCTGATGTTCCATTGCTTGCAAAACGATACATGAACAAGGTAATGAATAAGGTTCAAGAGCTGATAAGCTAATCAATTTGTAACATTGATCGATGAATACGATGATCCATACAATATTTGTGCCAAATTCTTCATATTCTCCATGTTAAATTATGAACAGGAACTACGACTCGATGACTTTGTAACACATGAACTGAAGTTTGAAGAGATCAACAAAGCGTTGGAGATGCTCGAGGAAGGAAAGTGTCTTCGATGTGTGTTATGGATGGATAAATGAGGAATTTTCTTTTGATTTTAGGTTATGTTTGGTAAAATTAGTTCTAGTTGTAAGTTGTATTAGTTGAAAGTACAAGAAAATAGTTGAAAGTTATTACTTTGAAAGTAAATTAGTTGTAACTGTGGCCATACTAAGTGAAAACTAGTCTTAGTAGTTTCACAAAATTAGTTGTAGCTATAGCTACAAGAAATGTTTCGTAGCTGAGGCCTGAGAGTAAATACAACTAGATACAAGTTTCAAGTTGTAACTTTTATTCAAAAGCTAGTTATTGGTGCCATGCATGCATAGCCTTATAATTTTCATTAATGTCACAAATTGTTTCATGAGCACAAAATCAATGTACACATGTTTTCTGTTGTTGTTGTTGTTGTTGTTGTTGTTGAATAGATGAGAAACACTATTAGCGGAACCTCTTTCGAGGCTTACTATTATCATATTAGAAAAAACTTATATGTTGAAATTTTGGACTCGGGTACATTTGTCAATGGTATATGGTAAATTAGACCTGGCAAACAGCACGCAGGTTAGTTAACCTTAATTTGTCGATCTGAATTCCTTTTTTGTAATAACTTTTTGTGTACTTTTAAGATATTAAATTAGTTTTTGTCAGCTTTTTTATCGGTCGGGTCGGGTTTTCGGGTTAGGTCCATTTTTGTGCCTATTTTATCAAGTTGGGTCAAATTTCGGGGTCTAGTCAGATTTTACTAGGCCTATGATAGTCCTTTTTAGCCATATATATTATGCTGTACAATGTGTTTTTCAATACTTGAAAACTTGGACAATAAGTTGTGGCCTTCTGAAGAAATTTGTGAACATGCAATACCAAGTTAAAGATAATCCATGGGAGTAACCCTCCAATGAAGTGATATATGGATGTAGTTTGCCCATATCAAGTGGACTCTGTAAATTTTATAACCTCTATTGGGATATTAAGACTAAGGCTATGTTCTCTTCATATTATTTTTGTTGATATTTATTGTTGATTGTTGATTTTTGTTGATGTTTACTGATTTTTGTTGATTCGTTAGAATCGGCAGAGGCAACTTTGCTTATTTTTGTCGATTTTACTGATTTTCGGGATAAATTAGCTTTTACGAATTTTTATTTATCTCATTTGGAGTATTAATATCAAAATAGAGTGTGGGGCCCATCTGATATGAGCAAACTTTTGTGCATCTGTATAAGACAATCCAATTCAGGGGTGGGTTTTTGTAATTTATGGACGACATTTAACGACTTAGATGTATATGTATATGTAAATATATATTTGAGGTAGCTAATGAAGTGATAGAGAATCAGTATTTCGAGAAAAAAATCGTGTAGCGGTGTAGATGCTTCTCATAAGCCTTGAACCCCTAACTTGGGGTATATGTTATAGCTTATTTATCAGTGGGTCAAACACCTCTTAGATTGTGACATTTAACTTTTATTCTACGACTATGTTCTCTTCATGTTATTTTTTATTGATTGTTGATTTTTGTTGATCCCACTGATTTTTGTTGATTTGATAGATTTGACAGAGAGCAATTTTGCTAATTTTTGTTGATATTTACTGATTATTGTTGATTTTACTAATCTTTATTGATTTTGCTGAGATCAACGAAAATAAGTTGAAAAAAAACAAAACCTAATTCATAGGCAATTTATCGACTACATTAATAACGGAAGTTTTTTTTTTAAAAAAAAAAACATTAATTTATAGAAACAAATTTCAACACAAAGGATATTCTAGCTTTCAAAAGTTCAATTTGAAAACAACAAAAAAGAATCTCCTATAGCTTTCCAATGTTGAAATAGGTAGAAGAGGAAGAAGATGATGATAATTGTGATATTCCACTCACCGGCCACTTTGTGGTTCCTATCTATGTTGATTTGCTTGCTCATACTCATTTGTACTTATGTTTTGATTTCTAACGTCGTTATCGGGTTGCATTTTTTTTCTACAATCGTGTCTCCGGGGTTGCTCTTTTTCTTTTTTTACTTTTATTTTTGCAATCATATCTTGAGTGGGAGTATTTTTTTTTTTTATTTATTTAACAACCAATCGTAATAGTATAATCTTTTGGCCATTTCTCTTATAAATAATGCCAATTTTCTCTCTGGATTAGCAATCAGTGGCACCTAACTCTACCGACTCTCCCATCTTCATTTTAGAGAGAGAAACAGAGCAGGGAGCAAAATGGTAGGGAACATGTACACCTCCAATGGCACGGCAGGAAACCCCATTCGTTGTAAAGGTAGGTAACCACTTGGTCTATGTTTGATAGTAATTTTTAGCTACCTTTTCAGTTTTAATTACCTTTTCGGCTATCAGTTATTTTAATTTATTCTCATCAACTAGATAATTTATCTAACTATTTTCAACTTTCAGCTCTCAATACTAGTTTTATAAGTGATTTTGAAAAGTTATCCTTACAAAGTTTTGAGTAACATTTATTAACTTTTCAGTTAGTTTGATTGCTAATTTCATAGCAATTTGTAGCAACCTTTTACCTTATACATATAACTAGTTGCGCCAAACATAGCCTTAATATACGGAAAAACGCTTGGTTTAGCGGTTTCTAACAGCTGAAACGGTGCGGTGCAGCTGCTATTGGGAGGGAGGCAGGGAAGCCCTTGGTGATAGAAGAGGTGATTGTTGATCCACCAAAGGCTCTTGAAGTTCGGATTAAGATCCTCTGTACTTCCCTTTGTCACAGTGACCTCACTTTCTGGAAAATGAAAGTACGACTATCTTCTTTTCCCTTTCCCTTTCCCTTTCCCTTTCCCTTTTTTTCTTATTTATATTTACTAATGTTGTTCCAATGTGGGTAAGTTTTATTATTTCTTTGGATATATCAAATTTTAGTATATCCTTTAAGAAGAAGAAGAAAACTGATCATATTATTATTTTTTATTTTTTTTGATAGGAAGAAAACTGATCATATTATTGACATATGCTTTAGTAATCAACCTTTCTAAAGTACTATATGTGACACTTGGAGTATGTTACTAACTATGTTGCACGAATATGAAAACTAGAAACGGCAATTTAGAAATTGGATATGTAAACATGGAATAGGGAAACATGGAAGCGCAATTGTTTATGCTAATTATCTTTTAAAATCAAGCAAAATGGTTATTGTATATTGTTTTCGACTCGTGTCAGGCAGGGATATGTGACCTTCTTTTTAAGAGTATCCGTGCTTCATAGCTTATTAGTACTCCCTCCATCCCTGAAGTAGTATTGCCACGCACATATTCCTTATTCACAAAAATCTTATATAGATTTATACTTAATGGTGTTCCAAAGGATAGAGGAGAAATATAGATTTATCATACATGCAAACACATTATAGCTATGTTTGGCAAATAGCTGTAGCTGTGAGATTTAGTTGTGAGCTTTAGTTGTGAGATTTTAGTTTCAGCTTTTGGGTGAAAGCTTGCTTTGATAACTTTCATAAAAAAGAGTTTTTAATGTTCCAAAAGTTAAAGCTCCTCCCAAAATCTCCCAAAAGCTGCTTGTCAAACACATACTATATACAATATTTTCAAATTATATATTGATAGTACGATACTCTAATTTTTACAAGCAAAGTGAGACAGAAAAAGTATACTAAACAATCACTTTTTTTTTTTTTTTTTTGATAAATATAAACAATCACTTTGTGTTTAGTTACTATTTTGTACAAATATTTCTTAATATTACGATATCTTGAAAATTTTATCGGCGACAATGACAAACATTATCGAATAATATCTTGCCCTTTTATTTATTATCTTTCATGTATTATTATTAATGCTGATTTAGTTTGTTTTATTTCTTGTTTGTATTTTTGATCTTTCTCACAAGGATCCTCCTGGTTGCTTTCCAAGAATCTTTGGCCATGAAGCTGTTGGGTAATGCCTTAATTCTTTTGCGTGTCTTCTCTGATCTCCTCTTGGCCGTAAAGTCGTAGATTCGTAATATGTCAACACTCAACACACAATATGAAATATGCGATAAAACTTTTCTAGCTCCGCACATAGAGTATTACTTAGGCTCTATTCATATCTGAATAACATAGAATTGAATTGAATATTTGAATTTATTAAACCAGGAGTAATAAATTACAAGTAATAGTATGTGAAAAATATATTGAACATATACTTAATTTTTTAAATTAAATGTGTGTATCTGTAACCTTCAACTAGAACAATTACAATGGTTTTTTTTTTTTTTTTTTTTTAAAAAATTTGTTTTGGTTGTTGAATGGAGATACAGAGACCAATATACAAATTTCAACCACCTTAATGAGAACAAATTTGTTGCAGGGTTGTGGAGAGTGTGGGAGAGAATGTGGAAGAAGTAGTGGAAGGAGATTTTGTGGTGCCAGTGTTCTTAGCAGATTGTAGGGAATGCAGAGATTGCAAGTCCACAAAGAGCAACTTGTGTTCACAGTTTCCCTTTACAGTCTCCCCTTGGATGCCAAGGGAAGAGACTAGCCGATTCAAGGATTTGAAGGGTGAAACTCTCTTCCATTTCTTGTTCGTTTCCAGCTTCAGCGAGTATACAGTTGTTGATATAGCCCATGTCGCCAAGGTTGACCCTTCCGTTCCTCCTAGTCGCGCTTGCCTTCTTAGTTGTGGCGTTTCTACTGGTAACTTTCTACTTTGATGCTTATATTTTGGAGTTTCAAATTAACACGCTATGCATCTAAGAAGTGTTTGGTCTACTGATATATACAAGTGACGATTTGTAGAACACAACTTGTAGAACACATAAGGGGTTCAAGCCTCTAGTGAGTACCTACACGATCCCAATGAGAAGGAATATGTTCTTGCCAATACATACACAGACAAAATAAATACATAAATTTGATGGGGATCCGTTGATTGCAATTGTGCTTTGTTTTGTATAACCTTAAACTGATCTTGTATTACATTACTGGACTTTCTGATAGATTAGTGGAGTATGTTGTTACCGAATCCTGACTTTAACAAGTGCATATTGAATTGTCTGGCAGGGGTAGGTGCTGCTTGGAAAACGGCAAATGTTGAAGCTGGATCAACAGTTGTTATATTTGGCCTGGGTGCAATTGGATTAGCGGTATAGCATTTTGTTGCATTAATAGCTGTTGTTTTCTTTGAATTCGACATCGTTACGTTGTATATTAGAGATTGTGATCCAATACACCATTTTCCATATTTACGTATCACTATTATTATAAATAAAAAAATAATAAATTAATAGTCAACTTAACACAAGGCAAAATTACATTCTAATCCATTGTTATATGTCAAAGGTTGCAGAGGGAGCAAGACTATGTGGAGCGGCTAAGATCATTGCGGTTGATGTAAACCCTGAAAAATTAGAAACTGGTAATATATCCAATTCTTATAAAAGATCCCTCATTGATGAATTTTGGAATGTTTTGCATGTTAATTGTTTTGATAAATACTACTACTACAACTCTATAATAAGGGTTAGTTCTATTGTTGTTACTAGCCACTTTTCAGTTCAGCTTAATAATTTCAATTCAATTATGTTCAACAAAATTGATTGGAAAAAGAACATTTAATCAATCAGTTATTATGATTTTGATTAGTTTCATTTTATGTTGATATAGGAAAGAAGTTTGGAGTTACAGACTTTGTCAACCCAAAAACTTGTGGGGATAAAGCCGTAAGCCAGGTTGGTTGTTCTTATGTCTATTCCTTAATGCTCTAATTATGCTCATTGTTTTTGCGAATCTTTGCCAGCTACTCCTATCATCATAATTTTGTGTTGTACCTGGCTTCAAATCATGAAAAGTGCAATTTGATCGGTTCAACTCATACACCATTGAAATGGCAAAATGAAAATCGAAAAAAGTTACTGAAATAATGTATAGTAAACTCATGAAACAACTAGGTGCTAACTCTTTTTTCCCCAATCTTTCTTGAATATAGGTCTTACATGAGAAGAAGCTCACTCCATAAAATACAAAAAGAAATGTCAGTCAAAATAATTCAAAAATCATCAAATCATCACATTTCTTAATGAAACGTCTCGCCCATGTTTTTGCCGTTGTTCTCTTAACTCAGGCAGTGATGACGAGCTCCTTCGTATTCCATAACTCAAATCATGCAAAAATTGTCATTTACTTCCACGTATTGTGCAGGTTATAAATGAGATGACAGATGGGGGTGCCGATTATTGTTTCGAATGTGTTGGCTTGGCATCCTTGGTGCATGAAGCCTATGCATCCTGCCGAAAGGTCTCTTCTTTCTCTGATCTCTTCCACAAACTGCAAACACAAGTCTATGCATATGCATAATGCATGAATAACTTCCTCTCATATACCAACAATAAGTACTGATTCTATGCAAATTGTTGTCAGAGGGGTATTTCATATTGTGTGTCATCCTATCTCGTTTATTGTTGTGTGTGTAAGAGATTGTCAATTCTTATAGATACTATACATTTTATCTCAGGGATGGGGAAAAACAATCGTTTTAGGCGTGGACCAGCCGGATTCACAATTGAGCCTCAATTCAGTGGATGTATTGTGTAATGGTAAAACTCTCATGGGGTGCTTGTTTGGAGGTCTTAAGGCCAAATCTGATGTTCCCATCCTTGCAAAACGATATATGGACAAGGTAACTAATTTCTTTAACCATTATACAACATTTGTGCCAGGCTAAATGCTCATATTCTGTATGTTAAATTATGAACAGGAACTGCGTCTCGATGACTTTGTAACACATGAACTCAAGTTTGATGAGGTCAACAAAGCATTTGAGCTGCTTGAGGAGGGAAAGTGTCTTCGATGTGTGCTATGGATGGATTGAATGTAGAAGTTTATTTTCGTCTTATAATTTAGTGTAATGCCACAATAAAAAAAAAAAAAAAAAAAGTATGAGCACAAGATCACTACACAAGTTTTCAATTTCTTTTTATGTTTCATTGTTACTGAATAGGTAAGATAGCTAATTAAGTAAAAAATTTGAACTCTGGTATGTCTCACTGGCAGCTTGGTAAATGTCTGGAACAGTCGTTTCTGAGCAAATTTGATTAAAGAAATACCAGAGCACATATGATGTTACGGAATGGTACTTATTTGAAGGATAAGCAAATTTGATTAAAGAGATACTAGAGCACATATGATGTTACAGAATGGTACTTATTTGAAGGATAGCAGAAAAGAGAAATGAAAGAATGAAATTTAAGCGCACGGCAAGGGAAGTCAAGCTTACCAGAAAATCGTATGTTGCTGAACTTCAAACTTGTGCTACATTTGTGACGTTGCAGCTTCCTTAGCTACAAATTTCTTTGCCGTCTCACCTCGTAAACCGTTTCCAAATGCGGCTATATTAACCACTTTTTTGCCTGGTAGCTGAACCTGCAGAACCTGCATTGACCATGTCCACCGCTTTTATTTTAAAAGAAACCATTTTGATTCAAAGGGGAAGCACAAAATGGTTCTCTTAATAGTCAAGTGCTGAAAATAGAAAAAGAATAAATGAGTCAAACGCATTGCAAGTTTAGAGTCTTGCTCATTCGTAGTAGAAAAGAAGAAAGATCCCTCAAGAAGTTTGGAATTTTTGGAACTTTTAATCACAATCTGAAAAGTTTTTGGCAGAATGGACAACACTGTTGTACAACTCCAAATTATACTCTTAATCCTAAAAATTGGATGATTAGAAAGATGTGAAAATCCAATCACAGCAGAAAGTTACTGTGCTATATGCCTGTCATATAGATGCTAAGGAAAGATGATGTATCTTCATTTGGCTCACAAATGAGACAACAACCCATATCTTAATCTCCATGAAAGTAAAGGGAAGAGAAAAACACTTTGATCTAACCTCCAACGTGGTGCCTCCATCGCTAGGGAATATCATATGAGCCCTTGCTGAAAGTGACATCATCTGCCTCAGGAAGTCAGGATCTTTTGATTGCTGCGAGTGCTGGAAACATAGTGATGATAATTTTGAGCTTTAGAATGTTCTGTCGAGCACTCACAGGATCCACGATTTGAACCCTAGCTTGAGTCCCAGGCCAGCCTGCAAATGCTCGAACCTAGAAATGTTGTCATTTCTTCAGTTTTCAATTACTCTATAAAGGACTAAAGTAATTAAAATAGCTAACAAACTGTCTTATGCTTCTTATTTTCTATTAACTTGCAAACAAGGATTGCATTTCAAAGCAAGGGTGTAACAGAAACAATCTCTGTATCTCTATGTATTCTAGAAGTAGGGCCGTGTACTGACTCCTCTATCCTGTTCAGACAGGTCCTTATAGGACACTGGGGTAACCATAATGATGAGTTTAGGAGACTATGGTGTGTCTTAGGAGACTATGGTGCGTCGCTGCCCCCGTCCCCACACCCGCGAAAACAAAATAAAATAAACAAAGTCAATCCAACTTGTGGATGTCACGCAACTTAAACATGGCAACTTTGCAACTTACAAGATAAACCTACATGCTTAAAATGATTAATTAATATTGTCCAAGGGATGATAATTATACTTAAATTTAGCTACTGGCCAATTATATAAACTGATACATGTATGGATTCATCAGATGATGCATTCCCCCGGTAAATACATGGTCAAATGTTAAAACTTAAAACCAATCAGCCATTTCGGAAGCAGGCTAAGGTGTAGCCAGAAGGGAACAAAGAAATCAGGTGAAATTCATCAATAATGCAAGACCACAACCACACGCATCAAAATCAAAGCAACACATGAAGGCAATACCGCCCACCCTTTCTTGGTTTTATCCGTACCCACAGAGAGATGCCAGTAATTCAACGAGTAGAGATAGCAGAATACCTTTGGAGCCAAAGTAACTTCGGAATCATCTTGAGGATGTGCTTCATCTTTTGCAGTTCCATCAAGTTTAAAGGAAGCTCACATACTAGAAGCTTTGATCCTGTATGAATCACAAGTATAACCGTAAGATAGAGAGAAGAGGTGAGGTGACATTATAAAATGCAGACTAATATAATTTGCACACCTAACCACAGAACTCCAATTCGTATTGATCTATTTTACTTCTCCTCTGCTTCANAATATCTGACCTTTTTTTTTTTTTTTTTTTTTTTATAAAGTGACATGAGAAGCAGTCAAGGATCTACCAACCAAGCACTATACATTGATATTTTAGCGATCAAAAAACCGTATTCAATTTAAATACAGTTTACAAATTAGTTATTTCTGTGGAAACAAACCATCTATTATAGGACATACACAAGCAGCTGCAAACATTCTCTCATACCACTTAAACTGGGATTGGTAGCACATGCCATGTAAACTTCCATAGAAAAGCTTAGCTATAATACGAGTTGCCACATCTTATTTAATATTATAGATTCACATACAATTCACTTGTATGTGGTTGCAGTGCATGTCAATGAAGTCATAAGGAAGAACAATACACGTGAGAAAATATAAAAAGATCGCACCACGTAGTAAAGCAACGTGTATGTATGCATAATATTGAACTAGATATATACTCCCTCCGTCCCCTATTTACCTTTCCAAACCATGCATAATTTTGTCCCCTATTTACCTTTCCAAACCAATATTTTTCTCCTATCCTTCTATATTAACCCCTCCACTATCTCTTTAAT
>BSSO01007992.1:0-10507 GCA_030267885.1 Mesembryanthemum crystallinum | reverse complement strand
TAGTGATGGATTAAAATGATAATACATATCTTCTTCCCTCATTATTTTCCTTTGATTTGACCAATTAGCTCCATTTCAAACAACACCCACTCAATTCTTTTATTCTCTCTACAAGGATACTAGATAAATTTGAAACATGAAAGAGAGTAATAATGGTCTAATATTTCATATCATAACATCTATAACCAACATAACATACAATGTAATGATTTTTGAATGGAAAATTATAATGGTAGGCTGTAATGTAGCATATCTCGATAGTAGAGTGGCACCATATAGAATCGAAATTAAAAAAATTCGCTATGTAGAATTTCATAAAACACAGTGGCACCATGTAGAATATCCCGACAAAAATTGAAACTCCTCTGACAACAAATTCAGAAGCAGTGGGGGGAGAGGGGAGGGAAGAGGAACGTAGTAGCAAATATGCAACAAGGGGGAGGGGAAGCAATGTGGACATGTTTCAAGTGTTCAGCATGGCTCCATATGCTTGATCTTTTAAGGAGATATTCTCCCTTCACCCCAAAATGATGCCACTTTCCAGAAAGTATGGTTACTTTTTGTGGGGAATCCCCTTATAAAATGGACTTTTGGGAAAAAAAAACTTATAAAAAAAAAGTTTATGGGGAAACCCTTTATAAAAAACAAAAGGCCATGATGAACACACCTTAAGTCGTTTTTTGGCCAATTTAAATGAAGTTCTGACTGATTTGCCCTCATCTTTTAAGCACCTATTGTATATTTTAAGCAAATATATGCTTAAAGGCTAAGGGCAAAATGGTCAGAATCTCATTTACACTAGCTGGAAAATAACTTAAGTGTGTTCGTCATGGCATTTTCTTTTTATAAGGGGGTTCCTCACAATAAAATATTTATAAGGGGGTTTTTTTCTTTCCAAAAAGTCCATTTTATAAGGGGGTTCCCCACAAAAAATCAATAGCCTTGAAAGGAGGACGTTGAGGAGAAGTCCAAATCACAAATAATAGTGCTATTATAGGAAAAAGTGAACTTAACATAATGCCTAAGATAGAATGTGTGACATTTAAAGGAATTAGCAGTTTACCAATTTAGATAATAGGGGGACCAAAATGAGAATATATATATCAGACATCCTTGTACCTACATAAACAACAAATGGCTTTACATGCAATTATCATACTCAGTTGAAACTACCTCAGGAAGTATGTCCACTGTTCTCCCTGCTGCTTTTTCATATGCATATATCTTCATAAGCGCTGTAACTGCATACCCCTTCAAAATGAAAACAGAGGAAAAATAATAAACAAAATATTAGAACCATTCACTCACCACTAATATATAATGATAAGGACACATTCTTGTTCAGTTAATTGAGGGAAAACAAAGATATCTTTATACAAAAAATATTAGGTTTGGAAAAGTTGGGTGTATTTTATTTGAGATATAGTTTCTCTTCCTTTTTGAGGTAGTTCCAACAATATCCATTTAATAAACGTTACTCCCTCCGTTCCGCTAAAATCTTGACGGAGGGAAATTGCACGTAAATTAAGGAAGTTTGATATGGTGTAAGACTTTCAAAATTGCCCTTAGAGGAGAGAGAAGAGGGGGTTTTGAGAATTAAATAATTGGTGGGTGGGTTTAGGTGAGGATAGTTTAGAAATTTCACCAAAAAATCTTTACTATTTTAGTTCATGTAAAGATTTTAGGGGCACATCAAAAAAGATCTCCGTCCTGATTTTAGCGACCAGAGGGAGTATTTAATACTTCCACTGTCCAATAAAATGTTGTCAAATGACATTTGTCTGTCCCACTAAAATGTTATCATTTTATTTTTTGGCAAATAATTTTCCTTCAAATGTCAATCCTACCCACCCACCCCGAACACATAACTCTCTCTCTCTCCTCTCTTCTCCCACTTCCTCTCTGTCTTCCTAACCATCACAGCCACCTTCACACTTCTCCATCACAACCACTGCAACAAGACCACCGCCTTCTTCTCAGCCGCCACAACCTCCACCACCCTATTCTCTCTCTCCTTCCCAACCAGGTGTCTCTAGTCAACATCCCGTTCGACAAATCCAGACCCACCGGCTTCGGCAACCCAAACCTCGTTAAAGAACCACAACCTGGATAGGTCGACAGAGCGCAACGCCCCACCACACACCGATGGGATGGAGGAGAAAGAAGCGTTGATTTTCAGAGGCAGAGCGGGATCGAAGCGAAATATGCGAGAGCAGTGGGTGAAATCGAAGGGAGCTGCTTGGAGTGGAGGGTTTCCAACGGGTTTCAGTCTAAGGTTTAAAATCTTCACGATCTATAAGTCCCTATCGAGGTCGGTTAATCAGGAGGTTTGGATCACCATTGTTGTTTGGAGGTGAGAGAAGGCATCAATGGTGGAGGTAGAAAGGTCGAGGAGGACCGTGGAGGAGCGCCTGGGAGCTTGAATTGTTGGATTTGGTTGAATTTGTGAGATTAAATTTTTTTTTTGCATCTCCAAGAAATCCAACTGTTTATCCCTTCAATTTTGAATTGTTTACGGTTAATTTTCTAGGTTGGGGGAGGGCCTGAAAGGGGAGGGGAGGGGGAAGGGTGAGGAGAGGAGAGAGAGGAGGAGGGAAATTTGGGAACTTTATTCAAAATCACCTCCTTGCCCATTTTCATTTGAAAACATTTTAGTGGGAAGGAGGGAGTATCTAATTATCCAAACAAAAAGAATCTAAACAATACACAAAAATAGTAGTTCAAAATTTGATAGCATAACAAATATGTATTCTTTAATGCGTCATAATTCATGATCCTATGAAAAGTGTTAAGTGGGTGCGTATAGGGGCTACAAGCAATTGGTAGAAAGAGAAAAGTTATTTGTCTACATCAACTTTAACAAATTAAGAAGAGAAAATAGGGAAAGGGAGTGTATAGAGGACGCCAAGAAAAGGCAAACACAACTTTAAGGATCTTTAGAAATTTCATTCCCATCTTTTTGTTCATGGCATCACACATTCATCTAATTGTCTTGACCCAACGGGTTGTCTCACTGATTTCTACGTCAATCCGGTTTTGGTTATTTCAAATTTTGAGTCGAAAAATCATGGAACCCATACAATAGTCAGGTTTTTGGGTAGGATCACTTATTGACAGGTTTACTCATTATGCAAGAAAATCCTTGTTGAGTTGTGGAACATGCTCTAGTAAGAAAGTCAACCATAGATTCTTACAAGTGCTTTAAGAGCACTATTGAGATTAGACAAACATTGATGATAACTGAAAAATTGACTCCGTGGATGAAACTTGACCCTCTTCCATCTCTCCCCTCACCTGCTGCTCATGCTTGAGTTTTTAGCTTGATACCAAAATCTTTTATGCTTCATTGTTACTAATGTCATACTTGATCATTGTAAAACTTCTGCATTTCTTCCATACACAAGGACATGAATATGTGTGTTTACTGTTTAGTATAGACAAACAAGAATGAAACATCATAGACGAAGTGGAAGGGAAAAAGCCATGATGGACTACACATTTGAAATACGAAATTAAAGTTCCTCAATGAACCCCCCTCCCAACACACACAAACAGAGGCCCTACATTTTTTACTCATCCAAAGAAGATGCAAGCCAAAGTTTGTAACATAAGGGGCTTTTGTCCAAACCCACACCGTGTACACTTTTTATGAAAACAACCTTAATTTACGACAATACTTAAAACCACCACTCCACGTATATGCTTCCCTTTATTTCACTAGCCCATTGTTACATTATTGGGCTTTTTCCTTCTTTAAAACCTCTTCATTAGAGGCAAAGTGATGTAGTTAGCCCCAATATCAAGGAGCAAATAGAAAATCCACACGAGTATTGTAATTGTGACTACTGACTACTGAGATAGGGTTTTACTAGGTTAGAAACTGATTGATATACACTTAGGGGTTCTTGAAAGAAAGTTGTAAATGGTTTTGGTAAACTTATCTGTACTTATGGGTGGTTTTGAACAAAAAGAAAATCCTACTTTAAAAAAATATCACTACACCTGCGTATTACTGCATACCTATTGGCAAAGCTTATTAACCCATCCATGATCCAGTTTCATAGATAATTTTACGAAAAAACTAGAAACTGGAAAGGTCCATAGAAAAAAACAGAGATTACAAAGAAGGTAGCAGTTTTGAATGTACCTTCACTGTGTCATCAGTTGAGAAGGCTTCTGCCACATCACAGAGCTTTCCTGTAATGTATGAAGCAGAATATTTCCCGTATGCAGTCCCATATTCCCCCAACACCCAGCAAATAACCTACAACGAGAACCCCGTTAATAAGATAAATCAATGTGATTTCTCCAAATAAATTGTTAAAGTTAATGTGAGCTGGCCACAGATCAAGAAAGAGGACTTGTGTTCAAAACCATTTCTTGATTGATTTAGTGGTAGCAAAAGCAAAAGTGGTTCAAGAGTCCGAATGAATACTTTTGCTTGTGTGCTTCCATTTATCACAGTAGGCAGATACCAGTATCATATCATTCTATGAATATTTCACATCACATTTCTTCAGTTTAACATAGAATAAAATAAAAAATAAAATAACATAAAAACTAGACAAAAATCTAAAATTAGAAAGAGCATATTCGCCAGAGAAAGAACAAATCTTACTTGAAGGAATGTAGATGGAAGCTTTGGCTCAACAACAATGCTCAAATATGACTCAACCTGCACATGCAACATAGAGGAACCGATGTTGATTAGATATCAATTACAGTCCTAAACATTCCAGCAATAACATGAAACACAAACCTAGTGCAAATAAGTTATAGAAAAATAATAGAGGCACCTTTATATCTGCATCTACTCATGTTGTAAACAAAATACTCAGTGAGAACTCTTGTTAAGTTCACTATTTAATATAATGGAAAGTATTGACAAACAATTGTACTAATCAACACTATGTTACTCAGACTCTTCATATTGTTGAGTCCCGTGTTATATCATCAACACTCCAACATCTGTATGGAAAGTTGACACTTCATTTTAGGCCAAGAACTCACATCTTCAAAATAATAGCAAGTCCGACACCTAGACACGTATCCTTGTGTGACACTTATAGTCGAGTCTGAGTACTCGACAAACTAAGGACAGTCATTTACGCCATTACAAAGTAGCACAAAGTCAAACATAGGAACAGTGTTCTTTGCTTTTGAAACCTTTCTATAGGCCATAATTTTTCTAATAAACAATGAGCTGAAAGATAACAACCAAGCTTTTTGCAAACACTAGAATACAAGTGGCATAACTTCCACACAGTGGTAGGACAAAACATCCCCTGGTATTACCATGTTTCAAGAAAAAAGGAGATGCTTCTCAACAAAAGGCACCCCAAACATTAATGGTAATGTTTCTGTCCAGTCCAACTAATTCATTGCATAATCCTCAAATTTAGCATTTTCAGGATACAATACATTAAATACCCTCGCAAAGAGAACGTTCAAACACTGCCTACAAAATCCTCAATTTAGAATCTTTGTTTAAAGTTTCATCAAGCCCATCACATTTTTTAAGTTCCCAATCATATTTTGTCAACTCGATTGTTATCTTTTCCCAAGCAGCAAACTTAAAGAAATGAGAGATGAACAGGAATCAAATCAAAATTGCTGGAAAAGATAAAAAGTGAGCCACAGAAACGCACAGCGGATAATCTCAGCTGACTATCTGCAGCATCGTCATCCTCCCCAAAACCCTCTGCAATCAGACGCATTAAGTTGTGGGCCACCTTAATATTTACCAAATCACCTGCATGCTCGAATACTTTGTTCATTGTCTGTGGAGTCAAAACATGGTAAAGATCAATGAGTAATAAATAGGATAGAGTACAAAGTAGTAAACTAATAAAAACAGTGCATACCTGAATAAACCACTGATTACTTGGAGCAAATTGCTCAGCAAGTTCAACACACCTAGATGCTATTTCAGTTTTGTAATGATTATCATTGATACTTATCATGTAGTCAATCATACGGTCTACAATCACTTCCACATTAGAGGACTTGGTCATTTTGTACAGCAATTCAAAGGTTTTCCGCTTGAGGGTATCATCTGGATCCTGTATTGTCAAGGTCACAAGATATTTGAGTTGAAGATAAAAACAATTTTTTTAATGAGGGGTATTCAATGACCCCTTTCAAATTCCAGCAAGATCATGACACCAATAAATTTCGCAGAAAAAGTATGCAGAGATGGTAAAAAAGCTTCGTGATACTGAACTGATCACAGGTAATGACCTTTCTGGACATGGGATTTGCCGTTGTTCCTGCTCAAGCCGGGACCCTTATATGAAATTTCTTGTTGAAATTTATAAGTTACTTCTGAAAAGCTCCACAGTCTAAAGACATACAAGGGGAAATTTTGAGATGTTCTAAGATCAGTTACAATATGTAATAGGTTGGTATTTTGTGAGAGTACACCATTGTCTTTAGCTTAAATCAGAATGCATAGAAGGATGTTCAATAGACTATACCGAAAGCTTGGACAATAATATTTTTGAAACCCACAAGTGTAATTTCAGTATTTCATGTTAACCCCACCAGAAAGCAAAGAATCTCCTAAACACGTAAACTGTGGAACACTCAGTGAGCAGAATGTTACTAGTTTAGACTTGCATAGTTTTGGCCTCCAACAAGGAGCAATGTTATGTGCATCTTACCCCCTTGCCTCATCCGACACGAGGGCCTCGTCGGAGGCACTAATGTAAACATATGGTTTGCCCTATAGTTTAATGGTATTGTATGGCACAAGATGGTTGAAAATTTATCTAGTTCCTTGGTTTCAGGCTTCATTAAGACTTGGTTACTTAGGCATACGTAGATTTGTAGAAATAATCACCTTCCCTCCAAACCCACGACAAGAGACAGATACGGGAAGAGAGAGAGAGAGAGAGAGAGAGAGAGAGAGAGAGAGAGAGAGAGAGAGAGAGAGAGAGAGAGATTCAGCATATTCTCCTTGACCCATTAATTTGCACTGAATTTAGAAGGCGCTTACAACATTGGATATATTGACGGATTCAACTATTATTTAACAGCAGGGATTTTCTGCATATTTATTACACATAGCTTAAATCTATAAATTTCAGGAAAACAAGAAAGTATTTGGCAGATATGGGTCACTGAAATTCATGTACACTTTCCATTGTTTATAAATTTCGTCTTCTGGTGTTTAGATCTTTGATCCTACTTGGTCCCAACTGAGGAATTTCTGGTCTCAATCTTATTCACAAATAGGAAAGGAGACAGTTTTCCCCTTTAAACCAAAGACAGGTTTTTTCATTTTTTTAATAAGTAAACTAAGACAATTTTGATTATCATTTTTCAGGGACCTAGCAGGGTTGCAGTTGCACATTAGAGGTACTTCAGAAGACATAACGCAGCTATTGTACAACTACAAAGAAAGAAAGAGAACCCAGAGGGAACCAACAGTTAATATTCAAATTAAATGCTCAATAAAAAAATAAAAAATAAAAAAAGAGCAGTGAAACTAGGCATTGCTCTCACCTCCAAGCAATCAATCACTGACAGTTGATGCTGTTCTGCAACTTCTGGGCTAAGCTTAATAAGTCGACCAAGGGCATCAATGCCCATGTACTTCAAATTATGGCTATCACTCTGCTAATTTGATAATAATGTTAAATAACAGCAATCACATACACATTAGTCAAACAAGTATAGAGAATATATTATGTGCTAAAATAAACCTTCAGAAATTTTGATATTGCATCAGCAGCAGCTTCCAGTAATTTTGGATTGGGATGTATAGCAGCTGCACAGCACACACACTCGTAAAGAACAGCATTTCCTATGTTGCTCGATGAATCACCCTTCCTAATTATATCATTTACAACAGTATACATTTGTCCACTCGCATGCCTGTCACCACTGCCCAGCAATGCGAGAATTTTGAGCAACTTGATCTGCATAATCAAGGTAAAGATCCAACATTACGGGTAAGCTACAAGCCTTATCAGGGACAAACCAGTAGGGTATCATTGAGATATTAAACATGACAGGGGCCTAGAACACATAACACAGTAAAAGAGGTAGATAGAGAATACAACACGTGTCCAGAAGACCTGATCACATTCCAACAGAAAAAGATCCAAAGCTCACAATGATGTTCGCCTTCCAAAGACAGTTTTAAAACACCATCTGGTCCTAATCTACAACCCCGAGTATGGATATCAAGTCAAAATGGAAACTGAACCCAAAAAAAAAAAAATTAAAAAAAAAAAAAGCACTGTCAGTTGTAGCAATTCCAATTGTTTATTCAAACCACTAACAGATGTTCATAGAAGAACATAACCATTTTTTTTATCCCTAAAACGAGAACTGGGTGCAATTCTTTTTTTTTTTTTTTGGGGGGNCCCCCCCCCCCCCCCCCCCCCCCCCCCCCCCCCCCCCCCCCCGTAATTCTTCGAAGCACTCAGTATAGTAGTGTGTGGTGCATCACTGGGCCGGTAATTAAAAAAAGAAATTAGGAATTCAGATAGAAGGAACTAGTGGTCTCCTATGAGGTGATAGTGAAGGCCATACCTTCCATAAAAGCAAGCAAACTTCTGACTCCCGCATCAAAAGATGATTAGGATCTATACCATGTACCATTTTGCATAGTGACAGTTTGGAAAGCACTTCTCAAGGTATGAAACAATAGTAACCTTGGCCCTCTCACTTTTCAAAAACTGGTCCCCTCCCCAAAAAGAAAAGAAAATAAAATCCTAATTATTTATGCCACATAAAATAGCCAAAATAAAAATCTCTGAGCTTGGGAAGCCTGCTCATTTTTCAGTCTCTTCAGAGACAAAATTGAACCTATCGATCTTTCAACATATATCAAATTTAACAAGCATTCCACCTGTAAAGTTTTCTGGGGCAAGGGGAAGTCAATGAAACTAAGATTTTCTACCTTCAAAATCCTTGGAAATCTCTTCTCCAAAAAATTCCACCAGCTAAATATTCGAAAGCTTGGGAAACGAGCAAAGTAACTTAGTATTTGACTTACATAGGTTAGTTTGAACTGGCCTGACGTATCGAGAGATCAAGCCCAATCATAATTCTACCAAATTAGAATTGTATACCTTGGAACTTTGTTGCAAGACTCTCTCTGTAGTCTGTATTCCTAAAACTTTGTTGCATGACTCTCAATCACATTGGCATAGACCTCTTTGACAACCACATTCTTAGGAAAAAGCAAAGCATATAAAGACGTCTGAAAACCAGCTTCTTTGCATCTATATACAGATGGCTTGAAAAGATTTACTATTTCACCTTAAGAAGCAACAAAAGACCAGTTGGCCTTCACAAAATGCCTTAAAGTGGGGGCACATTCTCAATGCCTATCATTCCCAACAAGGGCGACAATATCAAGAACAAAGATCTCACGTGTTAGTTGCAAATTGGACATGCAGGATGTCCATGTAGGAGGGTTTTGGTCAAATGGCCTAAAGAAACCAAATGGTTCATTCTATCGTCCTACTAAAAAAATCTGTATTTTGAAGGTTCATTCTATCCAGGAAAACCTTGTCACTTGACTTAGTTTGGGATAGAGTGACTTACTTAGCTTCTTTGTGGGCTAAGACGGGAGTAGCTTTAGGGGTTATTATATTTCTGACACTCAAAGAAATTGGGTTAATCTGTAATAGTGCTCAGGACACCTTGTCCTCATATGTCAATATTTTTTTTTTCTTATCAAAAAATAAAAAAGGAAAGCAAACTAGTAGTACTATTGCCTGCTTAATCATCAAAAGACTAAGAAGTAGCATTTGGCAAATTCAATACATAGATAGAGTTCCAAATGACATACCTGAATGAATGGAGCAGGCATATGATGATAATCATAGCTCTTCGGCAATCTGTGTTCTGCTACTTGTTTTAGAATGCTCACAAAACTTACTACCAAATCTTTATATGAATTAGCATCTATCATGATTAGATCAAATAGAGGACAAAGTGTGGCACCCATGACCGAAGGATCATTATCAGAAAGCTTCTGCAACAAAGAGAACAAAAGATTATTAGGAAACCAAACTGTATGGAAGAGCCATAGAAGGTAATATTCTTGCAGAATGCAGAATCTCCAGAAAGCATTAACATCATTAAAGACGAAGGTCTATCACACACATTCATCAAGTCCCTCAGCATGACATCCAAGAAGAGATCAACTATGGAAGATCTAAAGATACAAAGTTGTGAATCCAACATCAGAAATCATATGTCCTAGAAGCTTATAACTTTTGTCAATGAACATCGACGTCAAAATGTCAACTTGGTCAATGTGGATGAAGTTTTTACCAATAAGACCTAGATGAATCACAAAGCCGAAGACAAGCCTCAAATTATCTCTTCCTGCGTTAAGCATTGTAGTAGATATCATTGTCTACCTTCCAAGATTCATCTCATAGAATGTCCTAAGAGAACCATCATGTCCCACCTACAGCAATAATCCCAATTTTATCTTAATATAGGATTTTTTGCGGGGAACCCCCTTATAAAATAGACTTTT
>BSSO01007991.1:0-10508 GCA_030267885.1 Mesembryanthemum crystallinum | reverse complement strand
AAGATAATGCAATTATGCCATTTATTCACATGATATCTGTCATGCCATTTATTTTCCCTCAACTATGCATTAGCTACGTGGGTTGTCACGAATTATCTACCAAGAAGCAAGCTATTTTTGTAAGGCGATCACTTTGGCAATTAGAAAGATTTCATGCAAAAGAGCTAATTATGTGAGCATGCTAGATTTTAGGTGGTATTTAGTCGGGTGCGCATGAAGGTTCAATTCGAGAGAGATTCAATTTGCACACAAGAACATAAGCACACAAAGAAACAACCCTTTTTGTTGATCGCCCTTCGCCTACCTTGGATGAAGCTCCTTCGTTCGGATCTTCCTCAAGCTGGTAACCCCAAGTTGAGGGCTTTGTGGTTTGTTTTGGTGTATTGTTTTGCGGGTTGTTTTGTGGTGTAAGGGATGTTTTTGTGGGTTGTTTTGTGGTCTCTTGTCGATCACAATGGTGTTTTCAAAAGTCGTTCTTTTAAAGATATGTTAATTCTCTTAAAAAGGGCTCTTAAGTTTCCAAATGTTCTCTTCTTTGTCCCTCTAAAGGGTCCCCCTTGAATGGAGGAGTTTAGGACGTATTTATAAGCACAAAAGTGCGGAAAGAGACGAAGAAAAACAGTCCGGGACCACATGCTCCCATCGCCAGACCGGTGCTGAGATCGATTTGGCGGCTTGGTAGACCGGCCTGGCGATCTCGAGACCGGTTTGGCGGTCTAAGCATTTTGCCGGCGGTCTAAGCATTTTGCCGGCGGTCTGAGATTTTGCTCTACGATTGAATTCTGATTGGTCGAGAACTCAAAAGTAGGTTGTACTTAAAAATCCCAATATGGTATGTATCCATGGATCTGGGTCCATTTGAGATTCTCGAGGGAATTTGGGCGGATACTTGAACCGTTTCCCGCTCCATGCTCGATTTTGTGCCCAAATACAAATACGTCCATAACTTTTGATCCGAGACTCCGATTGAGGAGCCGTTTAAAGTTCTGGAAAGCTTAGAGCAAGGGAAAGAAGATGAGGGTGAGAGTTGGATTTTATCTTCTTGGGACTTTCACTTGAAGGGGGGGAGCCCGTCATTTCCTGAGTGCCATATTGTTCGTCATCGGGCGGCGGAGGGCTTAAGAGACACCGGGAGGGGTGTCTACAGGCGGCAGCCATGGCTACCTGCTCCTTCTCCATCTTTTTCCTCTGTTTCTTCTCTCTACTCCCTATCTCTATCGTTTCTGTTTCTCCTTCTTTCTTTTCTATTTTCGTTTTATTTTTTTCTTTTTATTTCTGTTGTTGTTGTTGTTGTTGTTGTTTTTGTTGTTGTTGTTGTTATTTTAAACTTTTATTTGTATTTTCATATCATAAACCATGTCATTGCAAAACAGTTTTAGAGTATTCATTTCAATTTGATTTTTAAAAAAAAATCCTATAGTTTCTAAATAATTAGTTTAGAGTTCTAATTTAATTAATTTTTTATTTAGGGCAAGAGTTCGGGAACCAAGGGCCTCAGGATACTACGCGAATCATTTGTGAGTGTTGTAAAGGTAAGCAAATATGCCTACCTTATTCCTATAACCCGTAAACGTATTTTCATGTGCTAGTTAATTAGGGAATTATATATAGAATATTTATGTGAAATTGCGTGTATGAGCAGGATTAGAAAAATATGTGAATTATATTATTTATGTTATATGATTATGATTTACTGATTTATTCATGCTTTATTTTAATACGAGATTATTTCAAAAGCATGAGTTTTATTTTGATTCTGTTATGAAATAATGATTGAGCGAGTATTGAATTTAAGTGGCTCATGAGTTGTCGTAATGAATGATTAACTGATAAGGTGATAAATATATGAATATTAGACATGTAGTCTAAATTGAGATATATTATTATCCGGGTCAATTATAATATGACATTTGGGTAAAAGAGTGGTTTATAAATAAAGTAAATTATGTGTTATGTGTTAAAATGAATTAAATGAGGGTAAGACTCCTAGTTGCTACCCCTAGGAGTAAGCAGACCTTTGTAAGGGGCATTTGGGCGATCCAATGCTATGGGATGGTTAATTCCCCACTTTGATTATTTATGAAAGGGGCACAACGATAGTTGTTGCTCAGGGATGGTTGATTCCCCGTTATTTTCCTCTAGTTAGTGACCTTAGACCTTGGGGCTACTAGAGGGGGAGTGCACACTCTAGATTTGATGTGGCCATGAATTATATTAAGGCGATAGCTGTATAATGTATTTGGGTTAGGCGGCGTGCATTTTGCATTCGGTCTATCCTTGCTCTCTTACCTCTCATTGTTATTACAGCATGGCCTTTATGTGTAATCTTATGTGAGTATGATCGCCCTTAAACAAGATCGAATAAATAACCTGTTGGTGTGCGTGTGCTTGATTACCTATGCATGTAAATGTTTTCCATGATTTTTTTTTTAAGAAAGGTAAGTGTTTTTACGGGGTAGGTTATTGCATACTCGTTTTCCTGACTTTGTTTCTTTTGTGTTTTGTTTTCTTTGCCTTCCTTAATGATTTTAGGTTATTATGTTGCGGGTGAGGCCGCGGGTTATCGAGATGGATATTGATGGGGATTTTATTTATAGTTAGGGATGATGAGACATTGTTAATTATTTTGGGATTTTTGGTTTGTTTTAATTTCAATAAACCACCTAGACAATTACTAGACAATTTGGTTAATAAATAGATTAATTCCTTTTATTTAATTATTTAGCCTTGTATTTATTCATTTAGAATAAATGTGGGGGTAATATCCCAAGTTTCTCTTTATTTAAAGATGTTTTCAAAATATAAAATGATTTTCTTACTTAAATAAATTATTAGAAATCTGGGGTGTTACAAATTGGTATCAGAGCTCTAGGTTTAAAATGAATCAAGGAGTAAAAGTTGGAATAAGAAAGACTAGGAAAAATAAATGAATAAGGGAATAAAACTGGACCAAGTCGTGAGATATTGTGTGATTACATGTGTTTTCTGTTTTGCTTTGATAAGTGTTATGTGCTTGCACTTGTGTTTGTTGCTTATTGACCTTGATATTTGATGATGTCCTTAAACCCTATTTTGTAGCATGGTGTGGATCAAAGACGAAACCGACCCCAACAAATCTGGTGACGCACAATCCCCTGAGACACTTAGGATGGGAGAGTTCGAGTGTGTGAGGAGTTTCACTAAAAGAATCCTGACCCTTATCCCAAGCAAATTGATGAGGGAAACCAAAAACTCAATGAACCAGACTTTGTTTTTTTTTTTTGATGAAACAATGAACCAGACTTCCAAATCAAGGCTATTCTGTATGCCTTTCCGTGTGAACAACCGTGGGCGAAAGTTAAAAACAAGTGCAAGGACGTTGTAGTGGGTAGGCACCCTGATCAAGATATGTACTCCAACCCCTTAGGTTGGTACCTAACAGTCGATAGCGTTGTGGTTCAACTAGTTGAGGCCAATCATAGGTTCTGGGTTGACCCGAGTGAGGGTTATGGAGATAGTATTGAGTCAGTAAACCAGCCTTGATCCCCCACTAGGAAAACTGGTTACACACCCGATTATAGGGAGTATTGGTTGCAAACCATAAGACAACCTAAACTTGAGACCCACTTGCCTAAAGTTGAGCCCACCCTACCCGAACCCTTTGTCATTCCACCTCAGATTAAGCTCCTTACTCCCAAGATTGAACCCCCCCTCACCACCACCCCTGAACCCGCTTCTAGGTTGTTCATGCAATTAAATGAAGCCGGACTCTCAAATTTCCTAGCGCCAAACCTATTATGATGATTGATTTTGAGTGGTTATGGATTGTTAGTTATAATGTTTGCGTAGATTTTGGTTGTTAGACATTATTATTTTGGGCCCTGCGAGGCAATGTTTTTGGCTATGATTTGATTGAGTATTATCACGTTTTGATGGATTTTAATATGAGAGCTTAAGACTTAACTAGTTAGTATTATGTTTTCATGAGTTTTATTGATTATTATAAATGTTATTCATTGAAATGGAATTGCATATGAGATATTTGAGCATGTATTGCCTATGAACGCCGAATACGGCAAATTTTCGTAATACATGAATATAAGATGCGATATATGTAAGTGTTAACATGTGTAATAGTTAGATAGTCCAGTGTTAATGTAAGTTTTGTTATACATGTACAATTAAGGTTTATGAGTGACACCCTCACACCTTACCGCCGAACCAGAAACCGCATATACACAGCTATGGTCGAAACACCTGCTCAGCAAGCCGCCCGCGTACGTCGACTCGAGGAGTTGGTGATAGATCTTGGCCAGGCCCGCACAAGAGCAAAACAATGAAGGTGCCCAGACCAAAATGTTTAAAGACTTCGCTGCTCTCAAGCCACCTACGTATGAGGGAGGCTCTAACCCGACCTTATTAGAGAACTGGGTCACTGAATTCGACAAGCTGTTTGATGCTACTGGCTGCCCCGTAGACTCGAAAGTCAAGATGGCCTCTTATTATCTACGTGGGGAAGCCAACAGTTGGTGGGCTACTACAAGAGATGCCTTCTTTGCCTAGGGGGCACATGGCTCGGCCGAGTTCCAGGAGGCGCCTAGGGGTCGTTTCCACCCCAGATCACTACGACGCCAAAAACAGATGGAGTTCCAGGAGCTGAAGCAGGGTAGTATGTTGATGGTTGAATACGCCGCCAAGTTCAGTGAACTCTTGGTTTTGCCCCCACCTTGGTGCAAACTGAAGAGGATAGAGTGTTTATGTTTGAAGACGGGATCAGGTGGCGTATTCATCAGGAGCTTATGGCTCTTCAACATTCCAAGAGGCCTATGACAAGGCCATCAATATGGAGAGGATTCAAAACCAACGCGATAGTGTGCTGGGAAAGAGCAATAGGAAAGATGACAATGGTGGGTCTGGAAGTGGGCATGCTGACAAAAAGCCCCGACCAGGCGCCTACCAAGGGAACAATTTCCGAGGGGGTAACGGGTCGATGAACAACAATGGCGGCAATAGATGCCAGCAGAGCAATCCTTGTCGTAAACAACCATGCAAGAGGTGGAACAGAGTCTATCCAGGGAGAAACTGTGCTAGGGAGTTGGTGACTTGCTTCGAGTGTGGCAGACTTGGGCACAAGGCCTCCCGAGTGCTAGTTCAAGGGGCAGAACAGAAACGACAACCAAGCTGGAGGTAATCGCGGTGGCAATTACCACAACGGCAACAGCAATGGCAACAACAATTACAGAGGTAACAATGGTGGCTACAATAACAACCGCGGCAGCTACAACAACCGCGACAACCAGGCAGCTCAGCCCACAAACCAGGGCAATGCCAACCAGCCAGCCAACGCCAACAACCAGTAGGCCAACAACTGTGGAGCACAAGGGAGGATTTTTGTGATGAACCGGGCAAAGGCGGAGGCCAACCCTAATGTTGTAGTGGGTACTTTTCTTGTCCATTCTAACCCTGCATATGTATTGTTTGATTTTAGAGCCTCCCTTTCCTTTCTTTCTGTGAAATTTGTTAAAAGAATAAGGTTAGAACCTAGCACCACATTTAAGGCCAACATCACCATGCCTAATGGTACCATCGTACCTTGCCGATCCCTGTATGAAAAATGTCCCATCATTATAGCCAGATCGAACCTACCAGGAAATTTGATTGAGTTTGACCTACCCGACTTTGATGTAATCCTAGGCATGGACTGGCTTAGCAAATATAGGGCCCGAATTGAATGTCATGAGTAGCCCATATCCTTAAGGAGCCCCAACGGTGGGAGAATTTCTTATAGGGGAGTAGTGATCAAACCCGCACTCGAGGTAGCCAGAACCAAAAGGAAAACTAATGACTACCAATCTAAGGCTTATCCCATATACCTGTGCCAAATAGTTGACACCGCCATGGAGGATGACAAGCTAGCTCCTATCCCCATAGCCTCTGACTACCCTGATGTATTTCTCGATGGGATGCCTCCACAGAGAGAAATAGACTTCACAATTGACCTTGTCCCCAGCTCAGCCCCAATCTCTAAAGCCTCATACGGCCATACCGAATGGCCCCAGCCGAGATGAAGGAGTTAAAGACTCAGTTAGAAGAACTTTTGGAGAAAGGGTACATAAGACCGAGTGTCTCACATTGGGGAGCCCCAGTTCTGTTTGTCCGAAAGAAGGATGAAAGCCTCCGATTGTGTATTGATTACAGGGAACGCAACAAGATCACAATCAAGAATAGGTCCGCACTTCCCAGGATCGAGGATCTCTTTGACAAGCTAAGGGGAGCTACAGTGTTTCCCAAGATTAATCTGAGATCAGGGCACCACCAGTTGAGAATTGCAGAGCAGGACATCCTAAAGAAAGCCTTTCCGACTCGATATGGCCACTATGAGTTCACGATGATGCCGTTCGGACTCACAAATGCTCCATCCAAGTTCATGGACCTCATCAACCGTACATTTCAAGCTTACCTAGACCATTTTGTTGTGGTGTTCATTGATGATATATTGGTGTACTCAAAGACCAAGGAGGAGCATAAGGTACATCTTCATAAGACCTTGGATATTTTGAGGAGGCATAAGTTGTATGTGAAGCTGTCTAAGTGTGAGTTCTGGCTGAAGAAAGTGGCTATTTTTTTTTTGGCATATCGTCTCAAAGGATGGTGTTTTTGTTGATCCCGAGAAGGTTCGAGCCGTCAAAGAATGGCCAACGCCGACATCCGTCACAGAGGTTCGGAGTTTCGTGGGATTAGCAGGATACTACAGGAGATTTGTGCAGAACTTCTCTCGTATTGCCCAGCCCATGACCAACCTGATTCGAAAGAACACCAAGTTCCAGTGGACAAAGAGGTGTGAAAATTAAAGGTCTTTCAGGAGCTGAAAGAAAGGCTTACCACAGCGCCAACTCTTGACTCTACCATCTGGAACCGAGGGCTATAAGGTGTATAGTGACGCCTTGAAGCATGGCCTAGGGTGTCTATTGATGCAGCACGACAAAGTAGTGGCATATCCATTGCGTCAGTTGAAACCATATGAGGAGAACTACCCCACTTATGATCTTGAGCTCGCGGCTGCTGTTTTTGCTCTCAAAATTTGGAGGCACTACTTATATGGGGCGTCTTGTAAGGTGTTCACAAACCATAAGAGCCTCAAGTACATTTTCACACAGAAAGAGCTCAACATGAGACAGCGGAGATGGTTGGAGTTATTGAAAGACTATGACCTCGATATTCAGTACCATGAAGGAAAGGCAAATGTGGTAGCCGATGCCTTGAGTAGGAAGACTCGACACTCACTCAATGCCGCTTTTGTCATTCCCGGTCAGTTGTTACAGGATTTCACGAGGTTGAATTTGGAGGTAGTACCAAGAGGTGAAGTTCGAGGTATCTTGAGTCACATGAGTGTCCGACCCACTTTGATTGATGAGATTAAGTCCCACCAGCAAGGAGACTTGAAACTGGATCGAGTCAGAGCGCAAAAGAACAAGGGAAGGTCCGAAGATTTCGAGGTTGGTAATGATGGAGTTATGAGATTCAGAGATCGGATTTGTGTGTTGAACGTCCCAGAAATCAAGAAGAAGAATTTGGAGGAAACCCACAACACTCCATACTCCGTGCATCTTGGTGGAGACAAGCTCTATAAGGATCTTCGACCACTCTTTTGGTGGAAGGGGATGAAACGAGAGATAGCAGAGTTCGTCGCTCGGTGCTTGACCTGCCAAAAGATCAAGGGAGAGCATCGAGGATCAGGGGGTATGTGGCAGCCATTAGATGTACCCAAGTGGAAGTGGGCCTCGATATCCATGGATTTTGTAATGGGCTTGCCTACAACTCAGAGGGGTAGCAATGCTATATGGATTGTGGTCGATAGATTGACCAAGATGGCTTGATTTATTGCTATGAAGGATACTTGGTCGATGCTTATGTGAGAGAGGTCTTGAGGTTGCATAGAGTCCCAGAGGATATTGTGTCTAATCGTGATTCTCGGTTCTTATCTCACTTTTGGGGAAAGTTACAAGAGGCTTTTGTGATAAAATTCAAAGTCAGCATGGCTTTCCATCCATCCACCGATGGCTAGACAGAGCGCGCAATTCAGACATTGGAGGATATGCTTCGAGCTTGTATCTTGGACTTTCAGGGTTCTTGGGACAAGCATTTATCACTAATTGAGTTCTCATACAACAACAGTTATCACGCCAGCATTGACCGAGCTCCCTGTGAGGCGTTATATGCGTGGAGATGTAGAATCCCTATATGTTGAAACGATATCAGTGATACGATTGTTATAGGGCCGGAATTGATTCAAGACACCATTGACCAGGTTTGGATTATTCAAGAGAGGATGAAAATTGCGCAAGATCATCAGAAATCTTATGTAGATAAAGGGCTTAGACCCGAGGAGCTCCAAGTTGGTGAGAGGGTACTCTTGAAGGTGTCTCCAACCCGAGGTGTTATGAGATTTGGGAGAAAGGGCAAGCTAAGCCCGAGGTTTATTGGCCCATACGATACATTGGAGAGGATAGGTGAGGTGGCTTATCGACTTGCCTTGCCTATGGAGTTGGCTAACATACTTAATGTGTTCCATGTGTCCCAATTGAAGCACTATACTCATGATCCATCTCATATCTTGGAGCCGGAACCTATAGAGCTCGAGGAGAACCTGTCATATGAGGAGAAACTCATGAGAATTTTGGATAGGAAGGAACAAGCAATTAGGACCAAATCCATACCCTTGGCTAAGGTTCTTTGGACGCATCATGGAGTCGAGGAGGCTACATGGGAAGCCGAGGATCATATGTGCAAGAAGTATCCCCATTTATTCTCTCACCAAGGTAGTGAGTTAAATTTTAGTTTCGAGGATGAAACTCCCTTCAAGGGAGGCGGAGTGTGATACGCTCAAATTTTATAATTGATTCGTGATATTATTAGCGTTAATCGTTATAATCATTAGAGATGTATTGGCCCTATGACTCTTGCCTGTAATTTTAGAATTATTTATCGAGTTATTATATTATCTTTATGCATTACGAAACTTTCTTTAAGGGGGTTGAGATGTAATACCCCGATATTTCTCATTATTTATTAATATATTTATTACTTATAGTAAATCACCAATTTATAATTTTTTTAGAAATTATTTCAAGGGTAGTATGGTCATTTTATGTTTTCGGTCACCGGATGATGAACGGAATCCGGTGAGAAGGTAGCTCATTGAAATTAAATTCAATTTTAGGGTACGTCACTGATATTATTGAAACCTCAGGGTATCTCACCGATATTACTTGAAACCTCAGGGTACCTCACTGATATTTTCCCTTGATATTATCATTCGAGTGTTATATTTGGATCAATTAATTATTTACAGATTTTTGTAATTATTTATTTATTTATATTTTCATATCAAGATTGATTATTAGCTTTGTTAATTTTAATTAGTTAGTTAATATTTGAATTAGTTTGAACTCGTCAGTAGAGAATTTGTGTCAGTGTAAGTTAATCAGTGAGAGATCTCCTCCTAGAATCTCTCTACCCAATCTAAGTCAGTTACCTAATCCTAAAAAGCTAGTTAACTTAAATTTTGGAAGCCAATATATCTAGAGTTTTCCACTGGTAGTCCTCTCTATCACGTAACATGCACTGACTACATCTCCTCCATCCATTCACACAAACATCCACACCACCATCAATCAGAGCCACCACCATCAATCAGAGCCGTTGTTAGCACCATCGTCGTCGGCCATGGATCGTATAGCTAATCAAAAGTGGTATAGAATTCACCCTTTTTAATCTCTTTAGTCCTTGATATTGTGTTATTGAATTGGGTATAACTAATTTGCCAATCTGAATTGATCCTATTAGCAGCTTATCGCTAGCACCTTGGGTATAACTAATTTGCCAATCTGAATTGATCCTGTTAGCAGCTTGTCGCTAGCACCTCGTCGGAGTCTTCCTGAACACTTCAACGCCAAACACCAGCACCACCACCGTTAGTCTCTCTCCTCTCTCACTTTTGTTTTCTTTTTCTTCTTTCACGTCACACACACACACACACTCTAATGCTCTATTGATATCGGGCTGCCGCGAGCCCCACCACGGCCACAACAGCAAACCACTCGACCCTACCAGCCAAAAAAGTTGTGTATTGGGTGGCGTCTGGGCTAGGCCCCAGATCACCGGCATCCTCAAGCAACGGTCCTAGATGGCCGGAGCAGGAGCGGCGGCAGCCATGGCCGCCTGCTCCTTCTCCATCTTTTACCTCTGTTTCTTCTCTCTTCTCCCTGTCTCTGTCGTTTCTGATTCTCCTTCTTTCGTTTCTTTTTTTCGTTTTCTTTTTTTCTTTTCATTTCTCCTTTGTTATTTATTTATTATTATTATTATTATTATTATTATTATTATTATTATTATTAGAAAAAATTGGGTTTAACTACCTTTAATTATAGGGTGTTTTAAAAGTACCATTTTTGTTATAATTTTTTTAAAATAACCACCTTTAATGTAACACTTTGTAGAATATAGCCAACTAGATATTTTTTCTTCCCATT
>BSSO01007990.1:0-10509 GCA_030267885.1 Mesembryanthemum crystallinum | reverse complement strand
CCATCAATATCTCTCAAAATATATAACCAAAAATTATAAAAAGCATATATTATGAAAGTACTTTTCGATACGAATCTATCAAATATTTTTTCATATTGTGAATCAAAGTAAAAAATTTATAATTCAATAGTCAAACTTGGACACGAAAATCTAAAACGACATTTAAAAAAAAACGGAGGGAGTAATTGCCCAAAAAAACTTTATACCAAAAGCTGGCTTAGCATAATTGCTTACCAAATGCTTTCAAAACATTCCTAACAAAATAAAAATAAAAATAAAAATAAAAATTAGAAGGTGGCACGTTTGAGAGACGTAACAGTGACCTTAGCACCCAAAGGAGAGTAACCGACATCAATCTCATACGAATCGTATCGCAAGAACAACTCCACCACCAAAAGCCTAGACATCAAAACCACAAAATCCTTCCCAGCACATTGCTTATTGTTGACCGTTGGGCTTTCGGTTTCAGGCCCATTCGACCAAAGAACATGCTTCAACATCTCCTCTCCTTCACCCACAAACCGTTCAGGCACAAACTCATCAGCCCTGTCAAAAATCACTGGATCTCTGGTCGCAAATGGCTGATACCCAAAAAGCATCTCACCTTGCTTGACCCGAAACGACGCGTCATGAGACTCGATAATCAGGTCGCTCTTAGCACGGCCGTATTGCGACGACACGGGCGGTTCGATTCGGAGGGATTCGTACACAACCGATTTCATCAATGGCATATTCTCCATTGCAGCCATTGTGATTTTGCCGTCACTGGATCGGACGGCGGAGCGGATCTCCTCCGCGAGCCGACGGTGGAGATTCACCCCAGCGCGTCCGATCTGCTTGATCATGTTGGGGAAGAAAATCTTCATCCCACCAAAAGTGTTGAAGCATGTCGTGAAGAGGAGATTGTGAGCTGCCTCGTCTCTTGAGATCCCTAATTGGGCTGCTTCTTCGAGGAGCGGGGTCGAGTTCTCGTATATGAAATCGTAGAGTTTCTGGTAATCTTTCTTGATGAGGCAGAATGGAAGCCGAAAGCTATGGATGGTGGATTCCTCCACCGGTTTTGGCAATCCGAGGGTCAAAATCGGACCCAGCTGGAATAGAACCCACTTGGCTATAATTTTAGGGGCTGAATCCCCGAGTTTGGAATCGGCCGGGTTAGCGCCGTACCAGGCCCGGGAAAGGAAGTTAAATCCGGCCTGATCGTTAGCTTCGTTGAATTTGGCCTTCCCATTGGTGGCCAACTCGCGCTCCAACTCGTCAAACAACTCAGAGAACGACGAGTGGAACTCTGGGATGACGCGGTGGCGCGTGGAGCTAACGAGCTTAAACATGAGCTGCTTGAGCGGCGCGTGGTTGGGTTCGGAAGGGTCGAGGTAAGAGAGTGTTCGATAGCCGCCAGTGTGATCGACTGAGGGCATGAAGGTGCCGGTGAAAAGATCCTTCTTCTCGACCTTGGAAGTGTCGAAGAGGGTGGCAAAGCTCTTGGCATCGAGCAAAGCGACGACGTTTGGTTCATTGGAGATTAGAGGGCCAGGTGGCATATTAACACGGAAGACCGTTGATCGGTATTTTTGAATCCTTGACTTGAAGAACTCGTCTCTTCCTTGGTTGTAGAAGTAATCCTGGCGATCATTGATTGGGCCGATAAATGGGAGGCCGTAATCACCCGGGATTTTCTTTATCGGAAGGTTCGCCGGAGATGGTTGATCAGTTACTGACGTAGTTGTAATGGCGGCATAGATCTGAATGTTACGACGACGAGAAGTGTTCTTATTTTTCAATACTTGGTTGTTCTTCTTTGTGTTGGTAGCTGCTGAGGGGGGAATTAGTGAGGTGTAGCAAAGAGAAGAGGCTGCCATTTGGATGGACTGACTGGTTATGTGAAGGGAGGACTGAAGAGAGAGAAAGATGGGGTTAAAAAGAAGGAAACAAAAGGTGTGAATTTGGTGGAGTTTGTAGATGCAGTGGGTGGTTGTTAGATTTGGAAATTTGAATGCTTATTTCTTATTTAATGATGTGAATAAAAGTAGTGAAGATGTATATATACAGAGAAAGTTGGTGAGGTTGAGGGAGGGAGGAATTGAATTGAATTTGACTAGTGGTGGTGACAATGACTGAACGAGTGGGAAAAAGTAATCGAGGACTAATGTAATGGGGCTCGTGTGTTTATTGGGTGGTATTTTTAAACGAGTTTTGGGACTTTGGATGGATTAATGAGGACGGTGATGGGGTCTATTTTAATAGCCTCGTGTTTATTCTGGCCGGAAACGGAAGGGACAAAAAAATAAGTTAAAGGAGGATTGATTACTTGAGGATTTGGGAAATCTGAGGAAGAAGAAAGGGTGTGAGTGGTCGTGAAAGCTGAAAGGTGTGGGTTTGAATTTATTCGAGCACTTCATTTGACAAATTAAAATAAACTTTTTAAAACTTTAGGGAAAGTTTTAATTCATGCCCTGAGGTATAACAATATTTCACTTAGATAACCCGACGTTTGTATAATATGTAAGAGGTAACTTCCTTTTAAAACAATTTTCATACAAGTGACTTGAACCGGACTTTCGGTCATCGGTTACTGACGTGTCACTTACTGTTCAGATATCTCAACTACCAATACGTTTTTTTATGTCTTAAATTAATTACCCTTCTTTCTTATAAAAGCATTTAAAAAGCATTTTCACACAGAAAAATGATAAAGTCTACCCTCCTTTAAATCTGATTTTGGTGAGAGAGGAGATTTTTTCTATTCATATTTTTGAAAGGTTTGCTTTTCTTTCTTTTTTTTTGGCTGGTAATAATTGGTCTTTAAATCCTGCCAAATAAATATAATAAGGTAGGGGTATTCATGTCTTTTAACATCTCCGATGATCAGAAAAGTACTGTTTCATAGTGTTTACAGAAGGAAGTCACCTCTTACTTATTATGCAAACGTCGGGTCACTTAAGTAAAATATCGCTATACCTCAGGTAAGGAAGTCACCTCTTATATATTATGCAAACGTCGGATCACCTAAGTAAAACATCACTATACCTCAGGTTATCGGAGTGAAATTTTTCCAAAAATTTAAGTTCATAGATTTTAGTTACTCTATTAAATTGCGGAAAAAGTATAATGATGTACAAAGTAGTAAAATACTTTCATTTTTCAAATTATTGAGTAGAGTAATATTTTCGAAATGAATCTTCTTAACAGCTTTAAATTTATATAATTACAACTGTTTATAGTAAAAAATGTCGTTTTGGAGACTGTGCAAGGTCAAAAGGTAAGCCTTTTTACAAGGGGAAAAAATTGGAGTTAGAGGTGGCAATTGGTGGTCGGATTGGTATTGGATTGGGTTGTCTCGGTTTCAGGTTATTGTTGATTAGGATTAACTCGTGGACACAATATTATTTAGATCAGATTGGTTCAAGTCGGGTTGAATCGAATTCTTACTATTGTCGGGTATCAGGTCAACCCGTCGGGTTATTTCAACTTTAGGATTAACACGTGTCAAGTTAGTTTAGGTTTCAATTAACAGGGGGTTTAGATAAAATTGAATTCTTGGTCATATCCTTAGTATATTAAGGTTAAATTTTACAATTTATAGAGCTAATATGTGTGAAAATTTGATTTATGTGAATTTTATTCAGAAATAATCATATTTTTGACTCTTTTATCTCACAAGTTCAAAGTATTCGAAAATCGGATAGATTTTGATTCTATTAATCTCATTCGGGTCAATTCAGATCGGTTGCTATCGGGTTCGGTCAATTTGATTATCGGAGATATCCGGTTGGATTGGATCTAATCGGTCTGTTCCGAACAATACGATACTATTTTGATATATTTTCAAGTGTAGGGTGAGTCAGATATCAGGTGGGTCGAGTCGGGTCGGATATATCGGGTACCACAAGAACATAGAGTACTTGATCTTGTACAAAATTGGTCAATTACATAAATAAATAGAATTAACTATGGGTTCAGGAGCTGAACTTTCACTTTTTGGTGGGTTCAGGACCTGAACTATTTTTTGATGGGTTAAGGACCGTCATTAGGAAAGGTAACAGATTTTCGTTAAATACTTCCCAAAGTACATAGACTTGTACTTTATACATGTAAATATACATATCCTTGTATACAAAATTAATTCAATCTATAAAAGGTCTTAAATGGTTTCAGAAAATTAAACCCACCCCAGCTATCTCTCTCCTGCCAATCCACATCACTCCACCACCACTTTCTTTCTATCTCCACCTCCGTCACTGCGGTGACTCCATCTACCACCAACTGATCTACCCCCAACCTATCATTCTCTCTCTTCCAACATCAGCATCAAACTCCCCTAATCTTACAAAGCCACCCTGCCTTATTATCATCAAGTTCGTAAGGCCTCCACCCCGCCTTGAAAATTTTCCAATTCGTCAGCCAATTCCAACCCAAGTTCTTCCATAACAATGATATGATGATGGTAACGAGGCGTTTCCAAGAGAGAAATAGGCCAATTTCATTAGGTCTGCCCAATAAAGAACAACATATATGGTTTTAGGAATCTGTCATCCAGTTTGTGCTAGGCTGATTCCATCGTTTATAGAGATAAAACAAGTAAATGAGAGCACAATGGATTACAAAGGCAAAGAAGAGCCCTCCCCTGCCCTGAAGAGAGAGAAAATTAAGAAAAGAAGATGGGGAAGAACACTTACTGTCTTGTTTCTAGGTTTGTGTTTTCCAATGTTACTTTTTTTTTTTTTATTGAACTGTTTTTTGGTGTGTGTTTATAGTAGAATTAACAGCTCTAGAGGGTACTCATTTTTTTTTTTTTTTTTTTTTTTTGTGATTGAGGGTATTCCCTCCCTTTTTCGGTGCCAAAATGCTGACATGGCTCTTGGAGCTAATTTAAAAAATGATTTTTAATCCTCAAAAATTTCGGCTGCTGGGCTGTATTATAATTTCGAGTGAAAGCCCAATTTTACCCCTAGTTTATGAGAGATAAGTCTGATGTACCCCTCCCTAGGGTAATCATGACTTATGAGCTTCCTTGTGGGTTATAGTTCCCTCCAAAAAAATCAATTACTTAGCGTGGTGAAAAATCTCCCAAAGAGAGAGAACGGCAAATTCCAATTGAAGAGCAAGGCAAGAAGCTTGGATTTTTCTAGTGATTCTCTCCTTCTAGATGTAAAATTAAGTGTTATTTATGCTTGTTTTGAATTTTTTTTGAAATGTTACATGAGTTTATTTTGGGTATATATGTTAGGGTTTAGTGATTTTGATGAAAAGAACCGTTTTTTTAGTCGAAAATTGTTTATTTATTACTTGAGAATGGTGATGTTTTGTTGTTATTTGTTGTTTTTTTATTTATTTATTTATTTTTTTGTTTTTGAAGTTAATCGAACGATTGATGATGATTTTAGGCATTAAAAATGGTGATGGCTTATGTATTTGAACTGGGTTGAAGTTATGAAATTTAATCTCCATTTTTTTTTCCTTTTTTCTATAGTTATGGACCCATCAGGTTTGAGAGGTTTGGAGGAATGCATGGAGGCCCATGTGTTGTACAAGCTGACAATGCCCGAGCTGTGGGTTCTCTGTCAAGTTAGCCTCGCTTGGGAGTCAATGGTGTGAAGGTCTGGCCCATTTCGTAAAGTGGCCCAGCCACATGCAGCGGCCCAACAAAGAAGGAGGGGGTAATGGGTTATGGGATCAGCTTGTTCATGAGAGGGAACAAGCCAAGCTAGCAGCTCTCATGAAGCAGACTTGGCAATTTAGGCATGGGAATTGGGCCAGGGGTGGGAATTGGGTTGTGTAAGGGTGAAGGGGAATTGGGCAGCTCTCATGATTTTTTGTGAATAATGTAATTTTTTGGGTTATGTCAAAACAAATTTGGTGTGTGACAATGATGTATTTTGGTTATCTTTGTTACTGTTTTGACAAGATTAAATCAGTGAAGTTAGGGGATGTAGGTTGTATTTTGGCGTAATATAAGTTGTAGTTGTAATATAGTTGTTTGTAAACAGTTTATCAAGTTTAAATGGAATTTTGGAAGTTTACTTTGAATTGTGATTTTGAAGTTTGTTTTTGTTATGTTGCATTTGAAGTTTAATTATTTGTTTTACTTCTTAACAGATTTATTCAATTATTCATGTCATGGTTGAATTAATTGTGCACCATGGTGGAAGTTGGATTTATAATCCAAAATTATCTTATTTTGGGGGAAGGACTATGGTGTTTGATATTATTCTTGCTCCTCTAACCCCACAATAAAGATTCCATCTTTTTGTTGTCTTAATTGGTTGAGTATGTGCTTGGGCATCTTGGTTTTTTTATTTTTTTACTTTTTTTCCTGTTGTAACAGGTTGTATGGAATTTTGGGGTGGATTTTTAAGTAGAGAAAGGTGGATTTTATAAGATAAAGGGAAGGAGATGGAGGGGTCTGTTTCTGGAATTTTGGTGGAAGGATGAATGAAATAAAAGGGTTGGATTTTATAGTAGAGGAGTGGTAGAAGAAAGGACTTCCTTTGGTTTGAGAAGAGTGCTTTGTTTCTGCAATTGTAGAGCTGGGGGAAGGTTGAGGGGAATTTTTTAAAAAATGGCTATTTCCTCAACAGTCAAGTGAGGATAAGTGGGAAAAAATCTAGGTGGGGGAGCTGTTAGTGGTCACGTGCAAAAAGCGTGCCACTTAAAGTGATAGTTAACCCAGTACAACGCTCCCTTTATTCTTTTAAAAGAGTTGTGAGGGTGGTATTTTCGTAATTCAGGTGATTTCCCCATTTATTGATTATTAATTAGCCTTGGTCAAAATTTTAATAATAAAATAATAACCTCCGGGAGCCACGCCAACATTTTGGCACCAGAAAAGGGAGGGAGTACCCTCAATCACCAAAAAAAAAATGAGTAGCCTCAATCACCAAATGTGAAAGATGAGTACCTTTCAGAGCTGTTAATCCGTTTATATTAGTACATCAATACGAAGAAAGGGTGAAGAACAATCTTAAACCATGAGTATTGATCCATGGAGTTAATTTACTCAAGATAGTTCTTAAGATATAAAGTATTAGAGTATTTATTTCTTCTTTTATTTTTAGTTTTATGTTTATCAATTTAATGGCATTCTTGTATAGATGTATNAACTCGTACTTTGACTGTATTTTGTACAAGAATCAGTACTTTGGGACGTATTTAACGGAATTTCTGTTAGCTTATCTACCAACGGGTCCTTAACCCACCAAAAAAATAATTCAGGTCCTAAATCCACCAAAAAGTGAAAGTTCAGGTCCTGAAATTATAGTTAATTGTAAACAAACATCTACGACTATGAATAGAGTTTAATGTTATTATTTTTGGACGGAGGAAACTTTTATATAGGCAACTTTATAAATTGATCTTTGTTATGTTTTGGCTTTTGTCCCATATGCTAATATGAACATGTATCAGTATATAGGTTGGCCATGGGCCATGTTGGGCCGACTCACGTGACATGCCATCGTACCTGGAACTTTTGGAGGCTCGGCCCGGCCCACGGCCCACCAATGCTTGCCATGCCGTGTCGTGCCACCTATTCTCAAACGCCCACAACCCATCATGCCGTGCTTTCACAAATTTTCAAATTTTATATTGAAATATTATTTTTTTGCCTTGCCGTGCATGATTTTCCAGAAATCATGGCTCGGTACGGCCCACGCCCCATCACGTCATGGGTCGTGCCTGAGGTGGCCTTGTGTCGTGCCCGTGCCAAATTCGTGCTAGGTTGTGCCGCCCGTGGGCCAGCTCAGCCCATGGCCAGCTCTACACATATACAGGTTAGAGCCTACAAACTTGTAAATTTCTTCTTTGGTTGGTTGGGTTCTGTTGGTGGTTTTCCTCTCTGTTTCTTATGTTAGTGCAGGGTCTTCTTTTAAGATGGATGCATGCTGCTTGTTGAACGCCATTGCATATCTAAAAAAAGGTTTGATTTTGTGACGCGGAGTCTTTTAAATTATATTCGAACGATACCTTAAGAAATTTGTTTTTTTTTTTTCACCCATTAGGGAAAAAAAAATGGTTCTTGCATGTTTATTTTATGTTATTACTATACACTTGCATAATCGGTGTGCTTGAATCACACTTTTGATTTTCGGTTATCTAATGACTTTCCTTTTTACTTTGGGAAAATTCCAACTGATATCTCATGGTTAAGACCTTGCCAATTGGTGCCAATTTTTTTTTTTTTTTTTAAATCCAAATGGTGCCCATGTATTTATCGCGTTTGTTACTTGGTGACCTTAATTTTAAGAAAATTGTTGATTTGGTCTTAATTTGTCAATGTGGAATCTTATCTTGGTTTTACAACCCATTTCAAAGTTCGGGGTATATACCAATTGTCAGTTTTTGGTTTTGAACAATTTTCAATTTTTTAAAAAAATTAAATCTAAAGCTGAATTTTTTTTTTTTTTTTTTTTGTGATTACAATTCCCTACTTAATTATCAAAACTGACAACAGAAAACTGAAAATTATAAAAAAGAAAATGGTTTCCAAAAACCTACATTGCACGGATACTTTTCCAAGTAAAGGTATCCCATGTCCGATACGTATCACCAATACTCAATGGATACTCGATAGATACTTGTGGATACATACCCGATACGTTTTTTAAAACGTATTCTATTTATTGGTTATAAATTTAAAAAGAAAAGAAATAATATTGGATACTTATAGGATACCTTTTCGATACTTATGAGATACTCCACATCAATCATATTGTTTTCTCTTTGACTCTGTTTTAGTATATCATTTACTTTGTTTTGCTCGATAGATTTGAATACTCTTTTAAACTTTCTTTTCCATCTCTAGTTAGGGGGTTTCTTTTGCTTAACTAATTACTTCTCGATGTTTAACTAAGTAGTCTCGTTTCACTTTCAGTCTTAGTTATGATTACATCATATTATTTGTAAGTATAAACTTTTTTTTTAAACTAATAATGCATCTCCAAATTGATTTGTTTAGTTGTTTACTTGTGAAGTTTGCCGTTTTATTCCAACTTACGTATCCCCATATCCTAAATTTTTAGGAATTGCAGTATCCCATACCGGTATCCGTAAACGTACTTGTATTCGTATCCGTACCCATGCAACCTAGCCAAAAACTGATTTTAAGTTTTCAAAAAAAATTGAAAACTGGCAATTGTCAACCATGACAAACAGGGCGTAAGTTTTAATTTTACTTCCCCATCTTATTATTACACCTTTAAATTTCAATTTTGCACCTCAAAACATCAAGATCGATTGAGAAGAAGCACTAGGGAAACAGATAGAGAGAATACGTGCAAAATTAATAAATTTAACACTTCAATTAGCAACTTTTTTTAAAAAAATGGTTACCACGTAGAAAAGGTCAAAAAATAGGGGCACCATCTAGATTTCAAAGAAACATTGGGCACCAATTTGAAATGTCTTAACTATGACGGTACTAATTAGAATTTTCCTTTTTTTTTATAAGAATTACGTAGTGGTTATTGAGTGGTTTATATGGCCGAATTTGCAACGTCACGGGTTTAGATGATCAATTTTTAACGTTGTATTTGTATATGACCAATTTTTCTAACGTTGAAGGCCTGTGTGGCCAAACCCCATAACGTTAGGGGTCTAGATTACCTTTACTGAAAATTAAAAATTTAAACATTACATTCATAAATTCATATAAATCAGAATAATATTTGAGGTTATAGTTATTTAAAGTATTTGCACTTTTGACAATAAATTTAATGAATCAATTAATTGAATATCAGTTTTTTTTTTTTTGAAGGGAATTGAATATCAGTTAAGAAAGTAGAAAAAGATGAATATCAACTATTGACCATTCATTTCTAATTTATTCACAGTTTTTTTTAAACAGTTATTTAGAATTATTTATTCAAGTGTTTACTCCGTTTAATATAGTTGGACAATAGAATTAATGTCATTTTGAAATATACGTGAATCAATTACCCAGACACGGGAAAGTGATTCTACTACATCATAATTTTGTAAACAATACCTTTGTTTGATTATTATGTTTAATTTCCATACAAATGTATGTGAATATTAAAAACAGTTGTGTAAGTGATTGGTTGTGAGAGATAGATTGAGTGTGTGTTCAGTTCATATGAAAGAAGATGAATTAGATGAATTGAATGATCTAAACTGAATTGAACTAAACGACTTGAACTGAACTGAACTCAGTTGAATGAATAGTAATCTGTGAGAGAAAAAGCGTATGGCCTAAACTGAAAGGCCTGAACGGAACTTAACTGAATTGAACGACCCGAACTGATCTGAACTTAACTAAATGACCTGAAATGGGATTTGTTAAGGTGAAATGAACATGCCTTGAGGGAATCAACCAGTCATAATCGATAGTAGGTGAATCGGAAGATGACATTAACAAATGGTACATTTGATTTTTCTTTTTTCATTTTTTTTTTAAGTTAGGCAAGTTCCTACATTTGAAATTTTACACACAATATTTTTAAATACCCCTCTCTCCTTTACATTAAAATTTGCAATCATTTGAAAAGCAAGTGG
>BSSO01007989.1:0-10509 GCA_030267885.1 Mesembryanthemum crystallinum | reverse complement strand
GGTGGATTTTTATTTTTTATGACCGAAATGCCCTCACATGATAGGCACGTGATAGGTCGGATTCCGGTGGGTTGTCCCGTATCTTCTCTTTCTCTCATTGAAAACGAGGGGAAATATTAATTTTGCTCAAGCTCTTAATGAAGGAAAGGATTTCGATCAAAAACGAGCCTCTCACGTGAGGGTATTTCGATCGTAAAAAATCAAAATTCACCGAAATCCGGACAAAGGTATCTATACGGCAAAAAAAAAGGTATTAAAAGGTAGTTCTCAACAAAAAACCTTAAAAGGTATCTAGTTGGCAAAAAGCTCATATAAAAGTGAGTGTTAAACAAAAAATCCTTTATTATTTTTAGTTTTTATTGTTAGTTTTAAAAATAAAGTATATGACTATATGCACCAAATTAAAAAAACTAAAATCCATCTATATCTCTAACTAATTACTTGCGTTCGCATTGCAATTAGGCTTTGTTCTACACAACTTATTTTGTGTTGATTTTACCATAAGTAAAAAAATAAATCAATTAAAAAAAGTATAATCAGTAAAAATCAACAAAAATAGCAAAATCTATCATGGTAGAATAAATCGATTTAAGAATAATCAACAAATATTAGTAGAACCAACATAAATCAACAATAAATGTTAACAAAAATAACATGAAAAAAAAAAAACTTAGTTATAAAATTATGCATACAACAGTCTTATAAACATCCTAAAGTTACACTTAGGTAGTTATAGGAAGCGGATAAAGTTTTATGTTTCTTCTATTTCCTGTTCTGGCTTTGACAATCATAACTACAAGTTGTAATCGCTTTACTTAAAGTAATATATTATCTTTCCTCTTGCCAAAGAAAAAAATAAAAATCCTCTTGCCAAAGAAAAAAAAAAAAAAAGTTACACTTGTGACTGTACCTACGCCTAACAATAGCCATTTTTGTCCAATAAATATCGACTAATCATTTATTTGTTTGTCTGTATGATGCAGGTAGAAATTGCTCAAGCAATTATTAATAGGATATTTTTACGAAGAGTTAGAAAAGGTTAAGCAACCCTCATATTTGGTAATTGATCCTATAACTATTTTTTGCTATGCAATCTGCTCATATTAGGACACACACATAAAAGTATATACATTTATCACCCAAAATAAAGTGAATTAAGTTTAAACATAATAATAATAAAAAAAAACTATTTTAAAAACAATTTCTTTTTGTTGAAGACAAGCAATCAAATTAAGATTAGAAGGCTATAAGCTAATTTTCCATGTGAGTCTTGATAAGGACAATTCATATAACAAATGTATGAAAAATATACCAAATGAGACGTGACCGAATTGAACTAAGATTTGATGGCGAAGATACTTAGTTTAGAATTTATGTCTCACTGACGCATGGAGTTTTAAGGCATTTTTAGAATAATTATAAGTTGCCATATTTTGATTTTGAAAAGTTTCAACTATTTAACTGCTTTCTAGATTAAAAAACCGTCCTATTACTACATGTACATATTATACATTTACAAGTATTACAACCAATTCAATAGCTCATGTTGAAACAAATACTCATAATTCAATTAAAATTTCAATTTTTAGTTAACCACTTTTTAACTATCTCTTCAATTTTTAATTATTCATTAAACTAATTATGCCAAAATTAACCTTCAACTTTTAATCCTTTGTTTTTTCAATTTATGGTGAGAATAAACTTTACCTAACTCTTTGGGCCATGAGTATAAATTTGTTTAAAAGTAGTATTAGACATAACATAAATTATATCATTCATGTGCTCCCCAAAAAAGTTCATACTTCGAAAATATATGGTATAATAAGTCATTGCTTGTTCCCTCATGGACCAAACATCTCTTATGATTAATTTTAATTTTTGATATACTCTTCCATATATACACACACGTATATTCCTTTAAAACCACAACATAAACATACTCTTTGTTTATTTTAATAATAATTGTAGTGTGGTTGGGAAATTAAATTGCATTTTCTTTTATGAATCCAAGATGATCAAACCTTTAGGCCCTATTTGGTATGGTTGTCAATTTTCAACTTTTTGAAAACTCAAAACCAATTTTTGAAAACCAATTTTTTTGGTTTCCAATTTATTGTTGTCAATTTTGAAAATTAAGTAGGGGATTATAAGCACAAAAATTTGAGCACAATTAAATCCGGATTGAAAAATTTTCAAAATCAAAATCTGACAACTGGTAACCATTCCGAACAGGGCCCTTTATTATTTATAAATACACACACAAAAAAAAAAAAACAACATTTAATTTGGAGTAGTTTTAAAGGAAGGCGATTATTTCCCCCATTTTCTAGATACTCCTAAGTCCCAAGTCCTACCACTAGCAGCGTAGCGAATTTGAGAAAACGCTGCTGGATTACTTCTCTCTCCGAGTCGCTCCATTTCGGGCAATTTCACTTCGCACCTGCAATCAGAGAGGAGAGAGGAGAGAGGAGAGAGGAGAGAGAAGAAGAAGTAGCCGCAACATCCTCCAATGGCGCCACCAGATGATCAGCCTGAGGTGGTGACTGGAGAAGCCATGGTTTCTGAAGCTGAGAGAAAACCTATCTCTACCGTCGTCATCTTCATCGGTATTTCTCTCTCGTTCTCTCTCTCTCTCTCTTACTATCTCTGTGAAATTCTTTATCTGCGATTGATTTTGAGAGTTGTGATTATGGTGGTGAAATTACAGCTATGCACACCGAAGCCCTACCTTTGGTCAACAGGTTTCAGCTCACCGAAGATGCTGCTTCTGTGTGAGTTTCTCTGTTTCTCTATTTTTAGAATTTTGATTTGTTCGTTTTAATCTCTTTATTTTGATGTTTTGCTTTAAAGTTATCATGTTTCTGTTGTCGATTTTGTTGCTGTTGTTGAGTTTTTCGTGCTTAGTGATCGGCAATTACTATTTCATTATGCTATGACAGTTACAAATTAGGTTTGGCAAATTGTTGTTTGAGACGTGTCTCATCAAATTATTAGATGAAAAACATGAATAATAAGGGTTTGTGGATTGGGCCTAGATCCACTTATTGAAATTGGGTTAAGTGATGGCCTCATTGAGACTAGTCTCATCAGAGACAAGCTGATTAGGTTTTGTTTGGTTCTGTTAATTTTTTGCGTTTGAAATTGAAAGGAAGAGAAAAAACAGTGAAAGATGTATCTAGATCCTGGAATTCTGATGGCTGCATATTGGAATCATTTGTCTACTTGAAGGCAATTTTACTTCTTATGTTTTATGGCAGCCTGTTTAGAGGGTAGATGAAACTGAACTGATCACCAGATGACTGGCTCGATTTGGGCTCAGTTAAAGATATCCACTAAGTTACTGAATGAAGATTTTATTTTCATGATTACATTTAAGAGCTAGTTCTTAAACTTGCCTTACTTACGGCGTGTTCATAAATTCATTTCAAACTCCACATTACGCAACAATCGAATCCAGCACCACTGTAACATAACCACTATTGTGAGAAATGCCCCAAATGAGCCCATGGAAGGAGCCACTTAAGCCAAAATGGGGAAAGCCTCCTTGCTTTAGTAAGATGATTGTATCACTTACAATCCCATCACACATATATGTAAGACTTGAGGTGTTACAAAGCGTCCTGAAAGGGCCAGTGAGACATTCATTTTGGTTAGGACGTGTTAGGCACTAGGCAGTGAATGGCTGGATGCTAGGAGTAAAAGTTGGCCAGTATAATTCAAATGTTCAATTATCATTATGTAGGATGTAACATTTTGACTTCTGAATCTATGGATTCAACTTGTTCATGCGTTGCTCAACCTTTCTGATGTAATCCTAAAGTTTATTTGCTAGTCATTTTAAGAAGTCTTGAGGATTGATTGGCTTTGGGTATTGCGAATTTGTCTTCTCTTTGTACCTGTTCCTAAATTTTACCTCTGAATTCATGTCTTTTGCTTTTGTATATTAGGTTTTGTTCCTAACAAAGCTATGCATATTTGCAGTTTTCCTAAAGGGGTTCCTTGGGTGCGATATCATGGCAAATACAAAGGTTTGCATATTAATATCGTACAACCTGGAAAAGATCCAGCATTAGGTGAGCAGTTTTTTTTTGTGATTGAGCTTCTTTATCTTCTATCTTTTTATTTTTGGTGATCCCTTTTGTCTTTTTCTTTGGGAAATTATGTTGGATGAAAGTGACATTTCTCCCCCTTCTGCTTATTTAAGCTGTCAAATCTCTCTAACCATTACACCACCCAATCCAATGGTGACTTTTCACAATTTATGGGTTACTTTTAGCGACTTAGGGGTGTCTTTTTACAACTTAGCGTATTTATAAAATTAGCCTAAGTTGTAAAATGTCACCCTTAAATTGCTAAAATTAGCCCATGGGTTGGGTCGTCTTACGGTTAGACGGTTGTGCAAGAGTGTTACTCATACCTAATATGCATAGCATCCCAACTAGGGTCTGTTGGGGGGAAAGGTGTTGTAAGAAGAGTTTCGAATGGAATATCTACAGCTCGAATGCACATATCGATCTATATCAATACTAATATAGCTATTCTCATAATGTTCAAAGGTTTACTAGAATCCCTGAAAGTCTAGTATAAGCTCTTCTCGTTTTCAGTTTTTACTTTATGTTGTTATTTATCTGCCTATGATCAAGATAACGCACAATTGTGTGGAGTGCAGACTATGTAAGCATACTGATATCAAATTGTCCATCTTCCTTGGGTATCTATGCAGTTGTTATCATAATTTCATTTATAACTTCATTTACTTCTCTCTGCTTGCAACTTCCATGGGTTAATCTGGGGGATAGTGGTACCATTTGGTGTTTCCTGGTGCTGAATTACAATTTTTTAGACACTAAAGTTTGCTTAATCTTCTTTATCAAAGTTTGTGCAATGTTACCTGGAAGATGGCAAAACTATATTGGATGTGTTATATAGGTGTCTCAGAATTAAGCGTCCAAAGATCTGTATTCAGAGTCCCAACATATTTCCTGTTACCATCCATGGTGTCTTGATTTTTTCTTTTTGGGTGGGGTGGGGAAAGGATAGAATGAAAAAGAAATGGTATATGACTATGCAACTGAAAGAGCGAGCTAGTAAAAAACTCAAAGTTGATACCAGGCTTTGTTCGAAAGTCGCACGGAAGTTGGTTATGGTTTTGACACTTCACCCTTTCCATTAAGTGTTTTATACTAGTATGAAAATTTATTTACTTCAGATCTTTGAATAAAATTTCATTCATATGTTTCTGCTTTGAGAAAGGTTATGTTGTTTCTGACCACCTGCTAAGTTGCAAGCGCTAATACTCTGCTGCTTCATGAAATTCTGCATCGCAGGCGTTGATAGTGTCGGCACGGTCACTGCAGCTCTTGTGACATATGCATCTATTCAAGCGTTGCAGCCAGACCTTATCATAAATGCAGGAACTGCTGGTGGATTTAAGGTATTTGGGCTCTTCTTTACCCGTTCACTCTTGCTTCAAACCCCTAATCTTTGCTTGTGATACCCATTCAAGTATTAGAATACCTTGGCCCTTTCACTCCTGATCCATGTGGGTTTGTCTCTATTCATCTGGCCTTTCTTCCCCTCAAATTTCTCCTTCTCTAGTGTTAACTTTGAGAATGAATCCCTGTCCCTTTTCTGTTGTGAAGGTTTTCATATGAGAATGAGTTATATTTATCGAGCAATAGCATCTTTTACATGTTGAAGATTTTTATGTGCTTCCCCCAAAATGTCCTTTATCATTGAGGAGTTCTTGGTTATGTAACTCCCTGCAGAACATTACAGTTCACATGGGTGGATGGACGTTACTTTTCCCTTTCTTTGTGTTCCGTTTTGCAATTTCTTCCCGTTTACTGCCTGATTTATTCACAACGTCTCTCTCTTCTTTACTTGGAGGGCTTTGCATGGGAGATAAACTATGTTTAGTTAGGAATTTACTCATTCTTCTCAAGAAGCTTAATCTATTGAGGTGCTATGTTACTCAGACTCTTAAGTTCACCTCAAGTACTCTTGTCGGTTCCTTGGCACTTTGACATGGGTATGGAGTATGAATACTAAAAATTCATTTTAGGCCAAAAACTTGCCAACTTCACAAAAAAAATGTGCAAGCCCGACACCTGGACATGTAACCATGTTCAACACTTAAGCGAGTCTGAGTAACATAGTTGAGCCTTTCCCAGGTTATGTTACGAACTTACGATAATTTCTTGATTCACCAACCTTCAATGTTTTCTCTTTGTGTGAATACTTGCAGGCAAAAGGGGCATCCATTGGGGATGTGTTCCATGCATCAGAGGTTGCGTTTCATGATAGAAGGATACCAATACCTGTGAGTACCCCCAACTTTCTTGTTCTTAAAATATTTCACAGTTTTGCCTCTATGAGGAACTTGTGGGCTTGTTCAGATTGTTTGTACTTGCATGTAGGTGTCCTACCATGCTTATTCATACTAGAATAAGCTTTTCTTAGAAAAAAGTGGTTGATGTTCCGCATTTTGTTGAGACTTTTTTGGGTTGTAGGTCATTTCTGAATAATGTGTTATTGCTGGAGAAGCTGTAATGCGCTATCATGTCAAAATTCCAATTTGAAGATAATTTGATACATAGCCTGTTCACGTATGTGAGCTTTGTTCTAAGTTGTATGAGGGATAAGATAATTTTGGTTAAGGACTTTGGCCACTTGTACAAATGTGATGATTTGACTCCTAAACTCACCTTTTTGAGACTATGAACAATTGAACATGATGAACAAGATTTCTGATCTTCTTGTGAGCATAGTAAGTTTTATGACAAGCACAGAAGAAAGCATGGCTTGCTTTGTCCAGATGCTGTAATTTTGCTAAGTAGAGCAGCCACTTTCTTCTGTCAAGCGGACTGCAAGAAAGTTGCTATGCCTTCCTGTGGAGATGTGCTTTCTAGCAGCTATCTAAACATGGCTTGATTTGTCCCCCAGATGCTGTAATTTTGCTAAGTAGAGCAAAGTTCTGTTTTACATTCCATAATAAGAATGGTGTGGCTGGCGGTTTCTTTATCCATTTGGTACTTGTCTAATTTTGAACTTGAAACGAACTATACACCCTTCAGAGATTAAGCATTAGTCTATGTGCTGGAACGTAAATGTTCTTGTTGGACTCAAGTGATTGTGTGTTTCTTGTTTCTACATCATTTCACTTTAATTACAAAATCTGTCTCATTTTGTAGGTTTTTGATTTATATGGGGTTGGTCAGCGGCAGGCCTTCTCAGCCACCAACCTGGTGAAGGAGTTAAATCTGAAGGTAATTGTTGCTGTCATACATCTTGCAATCATACACCACTCTGCAAGATAATTAGATGTATTTTGAGGACTCATTGTCCCCTCACGCTGTATTTAGGGCTACTTGGCATATCATATGTGCTGCTGCTTTTGCAAAATTTATGCTCATGCTTGAGGTTATATTAGCTATTTAACTGGTGTCATCTTTCTTTTTGTTTCAGGCTGGAAAATTGTCAACTGGTGATTCTCTAGACATTTCCCCACAGGATGAAGCATCAATTACTGCAAATGATGCCACAGTAAAGGACATGGAGGTAATTACTGCCTGACATTTTAGATCTGTTGCCTGAATATATGTCATTTGAACACCTCTGGCGAGATCCTTTGCGGGAAACTGATGCTGATTAATGGACAAGACTTGTCAGTAGCAAGATGCCGTTTCATTTCCTTTACCTCGTCCGTATCATCACTGAACATTTTTATGTTGACATGGTAAATATTTTGAAAAGTCATCTCTTTACCCGCTGTCTTCATAGTTCATACCTTCATTAGAGCCAATTAGTACATTGGGATTAGGGGATGGTTTGTTGAGGCATTATAACTTGCTCCTCATGGTGGTCACTGAAGATCACATTTTAGGGTAGATCAGGTGTATAGTATACACTGGGGAAACTTTTATCAAATACAGTTTCTTGAGAAGGGGGCGACTCTTTCAGAAAACAGGGCTCACTTTTCTTCGAAATGAGTGACTTTTCTGATGTATAGTGGAGTACAATAATACTAGGTCCATGCAAGTATTTTCGTTTAGTTTATGTTCTCAATTTTTTGGTGACTGAAAACTCGTGTTGGTTTCAGGGTGCCGCAGTTGCCTATGTGGCTGACCTCTTGAAAGTGCCGGCTATATTTGTAAAGGCCGTGACAGATATCGTGGATGGTGATAAACCCACAGCGGAGGAGTTCTTACAGAATTTGGCTGCAGTCACCGCTGCTCTCGATGAGACGGTCGCCAAAGTTGTCGACTTCATTGATGGAAAGTCGCTTTCGGAACTTTGAAGTTTCCCTTTGCCACCATTCTTTGCAATTCCTTCAGAGAAACACGGAAGTGCATTCTTGCTGGTTTTTTATGTATAAGCTCTGATGGTAATTGTTCATTGAGACGATGCAAAAATCAACAGGCTTGTCACCAGAGTAAGATAAATCAAATACCTGTCATTTAAAGATCCTTGAACACTCATTCTACAGGGGGAAGAAAAAATATGTTTATTCTAACAAATCTTCTCGCTTAAGTTCGATGTCTTATTGATCTACTCTGTTAATTACAGTAATTAAATAGCAACAGGAAGCAAAGCTCAGTTAATCCAGTTGGACACTTTTGCATTGGCATATTTAAACTTATAATGTTATCAGTGCTACATAATCATAAGATCATACGAGCAAATCATCCAGAGTTTTGAGTTACACTGATGAAATTGAGTTGAATGAAAATCTGTTAATGAGAGAAAGTTACATCTATCTGATTTGTTTTCGTTTTGCCTACTTATAGCCCACGCTTGTGGACTTTTCCAGGCGCCGGTGCAGTTTTGCCCCACCGCTTTTGTGTGGTCATTCAGGGGATCCAAGAGAGCCCCCTATGGCTTGGTGCGCCGTTTCGTGAGGGTTAAAACATCTTTCACCCACGTTTTCGCATGAGAGAGCCCTCGATTCGGGTAGCCATTATGAGGCCTCCAAGGGCTCTTAGGACCCGTTTTCTGGTCTTGGACTCCTCTCACATCCTTGCGGGGGTGCCTGTGCAATATCGTGCAAAAATACGGCACTAAATTTTTGGGACTCAAGGACCCTGTTTTATCCATTTATAACCCATGCTTTTGCGCCCTCCCGGGCGCCGGTTTCGTTTTACCCCACTGGCTTACATGGTCACTCAAGGGGACCCAAGAGGCCCCTTGGTGGCTCGGTTCGCCGTTCAAAGAGGCCTAACTCACCTTTCACCCACATTTTCGGCGTTTGGGCCTTTGTTTCGGTTGACCATTACGGGGCTTCCGAGGTCTCTTAGGGACCTCGTTTCTTACCTACACTCCTCCCCACGTCCCTAATGAGTTGCCTGTGAAATATTGTGGAAAAATATGACCTCTCAATTTTTGGGTCTCCGAGACTTCGTTTTGCCCACTTATAGCCCACGCTTTTGGGCCCCCACGGGTGCCGGTTAAGTTTTACCCCACTGGCTTGCGTGGTTACTCAGGGGGACTCAAGAGGCCCCTTGGTGGCTCGGTGCGCCGTTTCGAGAGGTCTAAGCACCCTTACACTCACGTTTTTCTCCGATCGGGGCCTTCTTTCAGGTGACAATTTCGGGCCCTTCAAGGGCTCGTAGAGAGCCGCATTCTGGCCATGGGCTTCTCCCACGCCCTAATGTAGGTGCCCGTGCAATATCTGGAAAAAATATGACTCTTTTAAATTTTGGGGCTCTATGACCCCGTTTTGCCCACTTATAGCCCACGCCTTTTGGCCTCACAGGCGCCGGTCTAGTTTCGCCCTACCGACTTGCGTGGTCACTAAGGGGGACCCAAGAGGCCCCCTCGTGGCTCGGTGCGCCATTTCGAGAGGCCTATGTACCCTTGCATTCACGTTTTTCCCGATCGGGGCCTTGTTTCGGGTGACCAATACGGACCCTTTGAGGGCTCGTAGAGACCCGTATTCTGGTCATGGGCTCCTCCCACACCCCTATGGAGGTGCTCGTGCAATATCGTGGAAAAATATATCACTTCTATTTTTGGGGCTCCGTGACCCTGTTTTGTCCACTTATACCTCACGCTTTTTGGCCACTCGGAGGCTAGTCTAGTGTCGCTCCTCTGACTTGTGTGGTTACTCAGGGGGACCCAAAAGACCTCTTCGTAGCTAGATGCGCCGTTCCGGGAGGCCATATTATTGTACTGTACTATCTAAGACGTCCTTGTTATAACTTATAAGGTTGGTGAGACATCCAGCTTAATAAATACCGAGTATAGTCTAAAGCAGATGTTAACAGATGAATAATAATGAAAGTATTAAAGTGATCTAACCGAAATATTTGAAATTGGAGAGTATTGTTTTTGATGGTTACATGTCTCACACATACAAGTGAGCGCTATTTAACAGCGCGTACTTGTATATATTGATAAACGGTATCAATAATTATATGGGTTTTGCTAACAAATGCCCTAAGGGCAATGGTTAAGGAGCATTAATGCTTCCATATTCATTATTTTTCAACCCACCAACACAACTAACTA
>BSSO01007988.1:0-10511 GCA_030267885.1 Mesembryanthemum crystallinum | reverse complement strand
ATACACTCTCTCTCCAATCACACACTCTCTCTCCAATCACTCTCACTCTTTCTATTATTTTATTCTCTCACAAAAATATCTTTCTATTACTTTAATCTCTCACATAAAAATCCCCTTTTATTTTTTATTCTTTGTATTACTACAAGGGTAAATTTGTCTAAGAAAACTCACCTAAAATCTTGTTCCCTTCTAATTTTTGAAAGCTAATTTTGGGACAGAGGGAGTACTATTTACTCAGAAATCATAAAGTCAACCAAATGTGTTAATTATATGCTAAAGTATACAATTTATTTATTTATTTATTTATTTTTGTGCTCCAAATTATCGTGGATAGAAAGCACCATTAAAACATGGATTATTTATTTACCAGTGTTTTAATTTCATGTGATGTGCAAAAAAACAATAAAATAAAATAAAATAAAATAGATTTTTTTTTCAATTTTTCTTTCTCAATGAAATTTCTGATATTTTTTAACTAGTCAAATATTGTAAAATGAAGCAAAGTCTATTTCGTTTCTAATGTTCCCATCCCATGAATCGAGGCCTAAATTACACTCAAAATGCAATAAATAATGAAAAAACTGCACCTTAGAAGCTTGACTAGGTTATAACGCTGTTTGATAAGCAACTCGATTTATCAATATATTATTCCTAATAATCCATTTATTTATTTATTAGCAGATTGAAATAGAATGATGAAATAGCATAGAGTATTATCCAAGAGTTGGCAATAAATATATGCCTTGCCATGGTTCAAATGGATCTGAACTAAAACTATGTAAGTAAACTTCACTCAATAATTAAATAAAATAAATAAATATAAGTATTTTGAATTTTTGAAACATCAGCAAATTTTAGTGCATGTAACAATAATGATGGAAATTTTAGTTATGCCCATAAGCTACCTATATTTTTGTAGTTCTATTCGAATCGGACATTATATGGAGTATGTCTCAACTCAATATCATAATTTAGAATATTACGTTGTTTTCTCCTTCCTACATGCAAAAAAACCCATAGCTATTGAAGTGAGAGATCATGGGTAAATACTTGGTTGAGATATCGGATTTCTATTCTAGTAATTACCTAATTCAAGTGCAATTATATTCTTGAGGCATTTTAGCAACTACATTAACCATGAAATTTTCCAAGAGACGTTAATCTATAAAAGCATGTTTTCTACAAATAACAATGAGAAAATAGATTGAATTCAAACTTTTAGTCATGACATATGGTGTGGTCATCAATTTAACAAGTACCTAATGGATAAAATCTTGCTTCTAATATTGACATCCTTCAAAATAAGTTTGAAAATATAACGACAACATGTATCTCACATCATGTCGTTATTAGTATATGTCAAGTGCAAGCTAGCCACGTAGCCTCTTGCTGATTAGCGATATAAATGATCAGTATTCACTACCTTAATACCTATTGAGACGACCTCTCACTGACGTTTCAATGTAAGATGCTACCAAATTTTATTTCCCCCTTTTATTAGAATCTAGTCCTTTATTTCGTTCGAACTCTTATCGACTTGTCATCCTTGAAACCCCAAAAAGAAGAAAATAATAAACCACATACTCCTCATGCAAATTTTGTATACCACCTCCAATAACATGATGACCCTACTATAACAATGGCATCAACCAATTTACCAAAACTACAAACTCAAATTGTGTGATAGACACAATTCACAACTATTCCTATTTGTACATTTCTCCACATCATACCAAAGTGTGTGGACTACTAGAATAGAAACATCAAAGGTGTTTATCCTATTTGTCTCTAACCCACTCACCCACCTCAATTTCAGAAAGAAGTAAGAGAATCTTCAACTTCAAAGTGCACAACACAAACAAAAACTAAACTAAACTATTATATATCCTCTAAAAAAAAAACCCACTTTATAAAAAACAAAGTTCTCCACCCACACACTACTATCTTTCTTAATGTAATATTTTAATACATTAAAAGTTTAACATAACAACCAAAAAGATAAGTGGAACAAGTTTGGTCCCCTCAAAAAAAAAAAAAAAAAAAAAAAGTGGAACAAGTTTGGAAGGCAATAGACATAGGCTCAGCTGGCTTGGTGGGGTTGGTTCATTTTTTTTTTCTCAATTACCAAAAAAAAAAAAAAATTCTCAATTTTTGGTCCACAAACAAAGCATATGGCTATGGCGTAATAGTGGCATAAATTTTGTAACTAATTTATTTTTAATAATTTATCAGTAGCCGTTGATCTTTGACCTTCCCCAAACTCTTCTTCCTCATCCAACGGCTGTAATTTCACCAAACCCATTTATTTTTTGAAAGAAAAAAATAAAAAAACCCGACATTTTTCTCTTTCTTGAGCTTCCCTCCCTCGTTTGTTTGTTTGGCATTGGATCTTACATCACACGTCTCTCTCTCTCTCTCCTTTCTCTCTCCTCTCTCTCTGTCACGTATTTGTTGCAATCCACCTTCTCCGTTCTGTTATGGTGTGAGTTAGAGAGAGAGTTAGAAATTTCAATTATCCAAAATTGAACTACAAAATCAAATTTCAATCATTGGATTTTCTCATAATATTTCCCTCTTCATTATCCCAGCTTTCTTTTGAGGTGGGTCTCTTGTTCTTTCTTTTTCTCTACCATTTTTTTAATATGGGTAGTTGGAAAAATCTTTTCTTTTCTTTTAATCTTTTAATTATTATTATTGGGGTTGAATGCAATTTTTTTTTTTTGATGATTTTTGATTTGGGTTTGTTGGGTTGTTAATTTGTTTTGTGGTCGGGTGTTTTCTGTGGTTATTTGAAGGAATTTTAATGGGTGGAGCTTTAGGAGCCCTTAAATTGCGGATAAAAGTGATCTTGGGGTCATAATATTAGAACTCTCCTATATAAAAGTTTGTGTAAGAATTCTTCAAAGAAAGCTTCTTTACCTGTCCTTCAATAAAGGGTTGAGAGATATTAGAGATAGAGAGAGAAAGAGAGAGAAAAGGAAGCCCTTCTGTTTTTGGGTGGAGTACATGAGTTTATGTCCATGTGGGTTGTTTCTTCTTTTCTTCCTAATTTCTTTAATCTTAAGATGATGATGTTAAATGATGATCAGTAGTGGTTTAAAGGTGTTGAGTTTTGTTGCTGTGGATTTTGAGGGTCAAATTGTATTTCATTTGGTTGCTTCTAATCAATTTGATTATTAGGTGCTTCATCAATTCTTCTTTACCTTCATTTTTTATGTATCTTTCTGGGTTCCCTTTTTGATTGAACTTTGTGTTTTCCAATTCTCCTGTTGATTCTGTTTTCTGGGTATGGCTTTTCTTGTTGCATGTCAGAAGTTCTTTTAGTGGGAAGTTTCTATTTTTGTTTGTAGGATAAGGATAATAAGGGTGTGACTTTATGTATGACTGGTGTTTGTGATGGTTTATTTACCCATTTCTGGAATTTTACCAGGTAGGAGGGATGTACATGTACTTTGGAACTGTGTTTTTTCCCCATATTTGATTATCTGGTTTGACTATTCTGTTGGTTCCAATTAATATTATCCTTCAATATTAATTTCCTTTCTGAAAGCATCATTTGAAGGGTTTATTGGAAGCAGTCTATTGAAGGGTCTATTATTTGGTGGTGTGTTCTTGTCTTTGTTGGAAATATCAGTTTGGGGATATGCCCATGTATTGAGTTTTCAGGGTTGATGATTGATATTGCTCCTAGCTGGTTGAGTTGAGGGTCATATTGTCTTGGACCATGTAGGTACTGTAGCAGAAAAATGTTTTTTCTTTATTTCTTTGTGGGTCGGAGGACAGTTAGGGATGGCAGTGGTGAAGTTTCTCTGCTTTGGGATCATTTGCCTATTGCTTGAATCCCTGCTTGTAGGATTCAAATTTTGTTAGCTTTTTTCTCTATTGTCATATCATTTTGGAGTTTTCCCTGATTCACATCTTTGACTGGAATAGCATATAGTCATCTCTTTGATGTTCACTCGACTCAAAAGTCAAAACTGTATCTATACACATTCTATGTTTCTGCAGAATAGTAGGCCTAGTAGATACATGTTGGTTTTCTGTTAAGGCTTATTCTGCCTAGGAAGACATGTCCTATGATCAACATAGAAAATCCACGTCTGTTTTCTAAAGAATCTAACATGGTGAATGAGGAACAATGGAATTTGAGTTGCTAACTTGATCCCTTTTGTTTATGATGGTTACAGTCATTTATATCTGAGATTGTGTTATTTGTGAATGGTTTATGAACTCTTTGTATGTGTTTGGTAACTTTTTGTCTGAAATCAAGAACCATGGCCGTTCTCAATCATGAATTACCCTGAAACTGAATGAGCTTTGTTTGTTTTGCAAGACTTTGGCCAATTTTTGTCATCCTGGTTTCAATAAGAACTTCTTGTTTATGAATCTGGCTGTGTCATCTGAATTTTCTTTTTGTATAATTTGATTATGAAGAGGAAGGCTAAGGATCGTGCATTTTGTATGTGGAGTGATAAAGCCATGACCTTGCTTGATATTAGTCTTTTCTGTGTTTAATTTTTGTATGCTTTAGATCTTCAACTTCTGATATTAAGAATAAGAAGACTGCCTGAAAGCGGGTGTCAGAGGTCAATAGAGAGAAGGGGAGAACTTGAAGGGCTTGCAAAAATATCATGTTCATGATGAATTTCTATGGTTGCTCTCATGTTCATGATGAATTTCTATGGTTGCTCTAGTCTTTACATGATGCTTCTTTGTGCATTATGCACTTGTGTTGGTATATTTGGTACAAAGGCTACATTCCTTGCGTTTGCATATAGCGTTTTAGATCTTGAGAGGGCATTTTGATATGATTCTCATCTATGGGTTTTGTATGCCCTGAGTTTAGCTTTCAAGATTATCTCCTGAAGTCTTTGCTTCATTAGAGAACTCATAAGGACTTTAATTCATCACTGGTTTTGAGTGTCTGATAATTGCACCTAATAGCACATGTGGATCACAAAGTCTGCCTTGTATACGCTAGAAGCATCTTATGTTGTGTTGCTTGTGGATTGAGTCTCTATGATGCATCTTCTATGTATGCTTTTATTATTCAGAGACTTCTGAGATGCAATTATCTTCATAGTCAATAAGAAAAACACCTAAAACTGTTTCCCATATTATACTGCAGAACTGAAGCTTTCTAGCTCTAGACATGGATGAATATTCCAGTAGAAGAGGTGCTGGTGGGCTTGTTATCTCCAGAAAAGGGCCCAGCCTTGTTTTGAGAGACTCGGCTGAAAACAACAAAGATCGAAATGCTCAGGTTTGCAGTCGAGCTGGGTGTAGCAGCAGGTTGAACCCCACAAAAGGTGCCCAAATGGGTTCTCCTAGTAAAGCTAAAACTTCGAAAACTCCTTTCCGCCCATATGGAAATAGCAAGGAAATTATCGGAAGCTCATCTAGAACTCCTGTTGCAGTAAGTACTTCAAGAAAATCTTTCTCAGAGACAAAAAAGAAATCTCCTCCCCGTGTTGAAAATGATACGGAAACTATCAGTCTTCAAGAAGAATCTGAGGATGTTACAGAATCCAACCCCAGATCAGGGAAGACTGAGATGAAGGTTCATCCTGTATCAGAACTTCACGAGCCTGCTGAAGCAACATCATCAGAAGCCGGGAGTTCCAGTTCAGGATCAGGACCCAATAATAGATTTATGAAGAGAAACACTCAAAGATTTGGAGTGGGGCGCCAAGATAGTCCAGCAGGTTCTTCTTCTTCCTATGCATTCAAACAGACCAATCAAGGGGCAAGAAATGGTGCTAGTACAAGTAGGTATAGTGTGAAGAATTTAAGATGTAATCCCATTTCTGATGTTGTCCCATCAGGTTGTTCTTCCCCCACAGAGTCTAATCTGGGTAGGAGGAGAGATAATGGTAGGAAGAGAATTGGTGAGCCTGAGGGTAGTTTACCTTCAAGAGGGAAGAAGATCAATGGGCCTATGGTGGATGATAGAAGGAATGACAGTTCCAGTCGTGGCATCTCTATCTCAGATTCAAGACGAACTAGAAACTTGAGTCCTGCAGGGGATAATGAGACTGCATCTGTTAGGACGCGGAGGCCAACTGCTCGGACAAGGCTTGCAAATCAGGAAAACAGAAACAGATTACCACTGGTTGAGTCTCCCCCTTTGATCCCATCTTCACCTCGAACTGACATATCTCTCGAGGCAACTGTTTTCAGTACTGAAAATCAATTCTCTGCCCAAAATCCATCGAATCGTCGTAGTTCTTTTAATAGACCAAGTAGTAACAGTGACCATACGCGACCTAATAGGTCAGTTGGTCCATATGATGTTGGGATTGCCCGCTCTTTCATGAACCGAGATGCCTTAAGACAGTACAACTTAGATGGGATTGCAGAGGTATTTATATCAATGCACCACAATGTTTCCATCTCTTTGTCAAGACTAGGCAGAAAACATGATTTAGTTTTTAAATTATTTATGTTTCATGTTACATAATTGCTTCTAATGAATTTTCTGGTGCCCGTTGCAGATGCTATTAGCCCTAGAGAGAATTGATCAAGATGAAGAGCCATCATATGAGGTAAAAATGTTTGATTTGTATGTAAGAAGCTGTTGTAAGCTTCTTGTGACCATTGTTTGTCATGAAATCATCTTTACTTACTGGCTTGTCTTTACCTGGTTTGCAGCAATTGCTTGTTTTGGAGACAAATCTTTTTCTAGGAGGACTTGCCTTTCATGACCAGCACAGGGACATGAGGTTGGATATCGATAATATGTCATATGAGGTAAGCGTATTTACAACAGTCATACCTGTCATGGGATTCATGCGTTAGAGTTGCATGATCAGATTTTGTGTACTTTGTTCTTTATCTAGTTGAACTTACAGGATTTTTTTTTTTTGGTTAATTTTAATAGGAACTTTTAGCTTTAGAGGAAAGAATGGGAACAGTAAGTACAGCATTACCAGAAGAAGATATGGGAAAGTGCCTTAAAAGTAGCATCTATCAGGTCTCCACTGACTGCATGGAGGATGAGGATGATGTCAAATGCAGTATATGCCAGGTTTCCACCAATAACCTTTTTGTGCTTTCCTTTTCGATTTATGCTTCTTACCTGTGATTACGACTAGAGGAGGGAAAGTTTGTTACATCTACTAGACTACTAGAGGTGATGTTTGTTGCACATAGGTTTTGTAATACTAATCCTATGATTAGCCTTGTCAGAGCTAGTTTTTGTGCAACTGACTGCTTAGTGGTAAAATTACAGAGAATGAAATACTCCTGTGTGGACAAGTTGCCAACAATAGCATCACAAAATTTTAGAGTGACTTTTAAAATACTCCAGTTTAGTACTCCCAAACCTTTCACTATTACATTTGCTGGCCATTTTGCATTATTCATTGTCATTCTGATTAACCTGAACTGAGTCAGGGTTAGCAAAATCTTGTTGTTTTAGGTTTTCTCAATTAAGCTGTACCCCTTAGACAATTGGGTACTAATTCATTCAGCTTATGACTATACACGCCAATTAATTTTGGTGTTTTATGTGGTGTTGGGAAAAAAAGAAAATTGTTATAAGTTTGTCTTGTTATTCTTGTTATGTTGTGATTGATGCCTGATGGCTTGCTGCTTTCACCTCCTATCTTTGAACCACATAGCTTTTGAAATATCACTTCCTTGGGTAAGGAGTTGTTGACTTGTCAACTTTTGCCTATGTCAACTGGACTCGGCTACAAGTGTCCAACACGTGTAAGCGTCCAAGAATCACATTTGGACATATCTAGGAATTTCTGCGGCTTTTGCCTTAAATTGGACATTGGAGTATCAAGTGTATGTACCTATGTTGCCTTGTTGAGCAAACGGGTCTTTGCAACAGGCTTCGAGTCAAAAAACTTGTTTCATAACCTAAATATGGGTCAGATTCAGGTCAGGTCAGTTTTGACAGATCTAGGCACAGGTACTGGAGGGTGAAATAAAGAGCCTGATCGACATAGAATTTCGAGGCTACATTGCTACAATGCTGCCATCTAATATGTGAATGAAATCCTTGGTGCAGGAAGAATATGCAGTTGGTAATGAACTCGGAACACTCACTTGCGATCACAGATACCATGCAGAGTGCATACATCAATGGCTGAGGCTGAAGAACTGGTGCCCGATCTGCAAGGCTTCAGCAGCACTTCCACCTTCAGCATCTTCGTCGTAAAGCTTGTTCACTGTTCTTTTTTCCTCCTATTTTGTACAGATCATATTGGGTCTGTCTCATTTTATCAGCAGANTTTTTTTTTTTTTTTAAATTTTCTTTTGTACATATGATATCTTCCACATACTAATAATCCCGGACCTTTTAGAGGTCCCATGAGAACAGTTTAGTTTGACATCACTGTTCTTTCACCACCATATTTCAAGTAAATATTTCCCCCTCTTTTCAAAAGAGAGATATAAGCATTCTTCTCTATTTGTTGTTATTGACTTTATTTCTTTAGTTTCTGCCTTTCTGAAGATAAAACTAAGCATAGTCCTTGGGTCTATGCCACTCTATGGCACTTATTATCATTATTTGGTTTTACGGAATATACAAAGGCCGAATAGAATTAAATCTCCAACCTCATTTTTATTAACAAACGATACTCTTAACAATTGGAGTAGTTCTTCATTGATACTGTACTATTTTAATTTGTAAGAATGGAATCTCAATGTTTAGTTACATCATTCGGCTATACGTGTAAGAGCTATGATTTTACGATGAATACTTGGCTGGCATGAGGCCCAAAGTTTTCATTATCCTCAATGACTTGGAACAAATTACCTCTACGAATCAACCTAGCATTAATTAAAGTACTTTATGTATAACTAACATAGTCTAAGCATCATAGTGTAAACACTGTTTTCACTTTTTAAGATTAGTAAAAAAAGCATCCCCAAATTCTACTCAAAGACTAACAAAAGAAGAGACAAAATCAACCTAATGCCTTCACAAAAAAGGGAATATTAAGAAGAAGAGTTCAAACTTCAATCTTTTCAATCAAGCTTTGGAGCATATGTTTTGTAGAACCGCAAGTTTGATCTCAGGGATGCTGGGTTATTGAGGGTGTCTTAGTCAACAAGTCCATAATAGTTTGGTATGGAAAAGGGTGGGCGGAACAAGTTAGATTTGACCTCCAACAACCAGCAGGTAACCAATATGGAATTTTCTTATCTTAATAACAAAAGCATCAAAAAACAAAAAATAAAAAAAATAAAAAAATTACTTCACTCGATAAATTTTCCCTTCAAAATGAGCTCGAACAAGATTAAACATCCATCAATATTTAATGGCATACCTGTGTTTTTGCCAAATTACTCTTATCACTTAGAAAACTCTTGTTTTGGTTTAGATGAAGTATTAATTTTAGTGGAAGGTGAAATAATTATGTGAGAAAAATGCATATACCAAAAATGGGATGTTAGTGATGTTGCTCACTTACTCTAGAAGTATAAAAGGAAGTTGGTTGTGTAGGAGTAGTCAATTAAAGACAGAGGAAAAAGACCAGGCTTTATGTTGTACCTAAACACTATTTGATTGATGAACCAACATGTTGCCTGAAGTGGTTTAATTCAACTACCTTTACTTATAAACAGTGCACAAAAGGGTCAAAAGCCATAAAAGAATCACAAATCAAGGTGCTACAATTTAATTATTTGTTGAGAATGGAATGTGCCAAGATAAAAGTATGGCATTTAATGGTACACAAATTTATGAGTAACATTTTTGTGCAACCGTCTAATGATTAGATGACCCGACGTGTAAATTTAAATTTTTGAGGTTGGAAGTTGGAAGTTGTTTTCCTGTCCACCCAAGCAAAGTACTACTATTTTAGTACTCTTTTTGTCCCAATTTCATCTTTTTATTTTCCTTATTAGTTTGTTAATACCCTCATTTTATTCCCACTTTTATCTTCCACCAACACTTTGCCTTGTAGGCTAAGCACAGTAATCTATAATAATTTTAGTTTGTCTGTCTTCCATTTTTAAGGAGCAAATATGAGAGAGTTTTGTCCCAATTTTGCATTCTCTAAATAATTGTGCCAATTAAATGGAAAGATCAAAGAAGAAATTGGGATGGATGGAGTATTAGACTGATCTTTATTGCTGAGAAATTGCTTGAATTGATAATATAACAACGACAAGTTGTTAAAGTTTTTGTCCATGATATATGCCCTCATTTTAAAGGTAGTGTGTCAAATGCCAATAATAACTTTAGAAATGAGCAGCAAAAGTTCATGTCCTTTAAAAACAAAGCTATCCAAATCGAATTTGGAAATAGCATGTCAAAACCACATATGTAATTCTTCTCTTTTCATTGTTAACCAACTTTAGAGCCCGTTTGGTTGAGATAAAATAAGGGTCAGAAATGGATTCATTCAGTGTTATTCCATTATTGGTTGTTTGGTTGATTAGGTTGGGTTTTTCATTCCCTTACTTGATGGTAATGGTTAAGGCCCATTTGATACCCTTCAACCCCCTAGGGTTTCAGATTCATTACCCTCTGTAACCGTTCTTTGCAA
>BSSO01007987.1:0-10512 GCA_030267885.1 Mesembryanthemum crystallinum | reverse complement strand
GAAACTAGGGTCATCATAAAGGTTAGGCACTTCCTATTGCTAGGCTCCCACTCATCGTACTGAGCCTTATACCCAGCCTCACTTTTATCATTAGGTTCAGCAGGCACAATGTCACTGGAAGTAGGAGTAGAGGTTGCCTCGGCTGGGGGAGGGAATAGTAATGAAAAAATGAGCTGATGTGAATGTCATTTACTCAATGTTGAGGTTCTCAAGTTGCGCTTGTTTCTAATACAAACCTAATTAGCTGCTTCTGTAAGAACTTAATGGAATCATTAGCAAGTCACAGACTTGCGTACAGCTGAAATATTGTTCTGTAGCATTTTTTTGATCTAGCAAACCTGTAATATAATCAAATTCATGAAATCATCACATTACCATATTTTATTTGGAGACAATAGATGTGATCACTGTTATTACTTAAGCTACACTTTGTGCCTGTTATTACATAGCGAATTAAGAAACAAAATGTTAAATGCCTTGTACTGGTGTAAGCGTCTTTATGGTGACATTAAACGGCTTGCTAAGTTGTGTTGTTCTTGTGAAGATGCTAAAAAAATGTAGAGTTTTGGCTCTGTTCGTTATTGCTGCTCCAACGTTTAAGATCTCAAAGTTGTCTTCGAGGTTGCAAGCTTATGGCATACACATTACTGCTTCGCATAATCATATAAAACAAGGGCTCTTCAGTGACTCGTAATATATGGCAACGAGCTTACTCCCATGTAGTGGATCGAGATGTGGTGGGCCTCGAAAATTCTACAAAGAATATGTCATGTACATTATCATTGAAAAATAATAGTAATGATCATCGGATCAAAGTTGTGATAATTCATGGGATGAGTGATATTGAAAAAACTACACTTGCAAGAGAGGTTTATCGTTCTGTAAAGAATTTAAAGGGTCATTTTGCTGGTTTTGCATGGGTTTATGTATCTCAAGAGCTACTCACTTGAATCTGTTTGTAAGGAAATCTTGCTTAATTAAGCTCATTCTCGAAGAAATCACCTTCCACTTGTCACATTCCCTTTCGGGAATGAGTTTAAGCAAGTTTTCCGTAGAAACAGATTCAAGTTATAGCTCTTGAGATACATAGACCCATGCAAAAACAAGAATGGGTATGGATCATTAATACCTGTGTTTTGAGATTTTGCGGATGACAATGGACAATGAAGGGAATTTATAGGAGGTTTTGTGAGCCCAATTCTGCATGACATAACGTGGTTGTATGCGATGATTTCTTTACTTTTTTTAGCAGAATCAATATTGCAATTTTGTATTTCGAAAATGCTATCAATTTTTAGGAAAACTCCAATCACAACATACTGGAGTTTGTAGAGTTAAGAATTTTTAAATAAATGTGGTACTCGAAATGCAAGTAATCCCATTTTTTTTTTTTTGTGTGTCAATTAAGTGGTACCTTTGTCTGTGTTATATATAGGCTATCTAGTCCTAGTGTCTACTGATAGCCCCGCAAGTGCACGGAAATATCGAAGTAATATAAAAAGTATCGTATCCACAGGGAGTAGCGGTTCCAATTGCCAAATACCACTAATTCAATTATCTAAGCCAATCAGTCGCAGGGTAAAGGGTGTGTAACTAACAAATCAATTAACTAACTAACAGATTAATCACTAGAAGAGAGTAAATCAAGAATAAAAAGGCCTAGGGTTGATTTCACTTAGCTAAACTGATTAAACGAAGGGACAAAACAAACTAGCATGCCAAATCAATTATTGCAAGGACGGATAATNCAGGAATAAAAAGGCATAGGGTTGATTTCACTTAGCTAAACTGATTAAACGAAGGGATAAAACAAACTAGCATGCCAAATCAATTATTGCAAGGACGGATAATGACACCTAAAACTCTCTTTCGAGCGGTTTTAGGCCAAATTCAACTATGTAAAACCACCTATTTTCATGGGATTACACAAGTTAAAAGCATTAAGAACAAAACCAATCCTATTGTCCATGAGATCTTTTAATCTACTTTCGTGATTAGCAAATCAAGGTAATTGATAGAAATCCAACAACTAATATTCCCCTTTCGATTTTATACTAGTCATCTTTAGTTAAAGAATGAATCTTTTTCAAGAACAATTATTAACATGAATCTCTAACAATCACATACAATAGATCTCAATGGCATGCCAACAATAAATTTATCCCAACATTCAATCAAGTTTATTTGTTAAGATACATCAACCCTAGAACTAGTAAATTAGCTACTCATGCTTAAAGAAACAAACAAGTAGATTAATCTGACCCTAATAAACATGATTAATGAACTATGAAATAATAAAATTGAAGAAGAACTAAGTACCTCAATTAATAAAGATTGAATCTTGGATCAAAAGTTGCTTGAACAATGAACTATGGCTAATAGAGTAGAGAGAGAAATCTAGGGCTAAATTAATCTAAAAAGTAATTAAACTAGCTAATGAAAGGTGTCCCTTCTAAAACTAGGCAATAGGCCCTTATATAGGGTCTTAAGGATGGGCCAAAGACCTTACAAAACTTTCCTAAAAACAAACTACCAAAACTACACAAATAGTCCTTTGCAAAACCTTGACGCGCACGGAACAGGTCCCACCCGGGCGGGTGGGATTTGTACTGGACCTGACCAGCCTGGGCCAGCATGCCAGAATCTACAGGTGAGCGTTCTGCCTCGGGACCCGCCCGGGTGAAGTTTGACCCGCCCGGGTGGCGTTCAGCTCCCGTCAGCTGACTTCAAACTCAATTTTGACCCTCTTAGACTTTGAATTTGGCAAAACTCAAAACGTGAAAGTTCTAGCCCTGCTTCTTATCTTTCCATAGTCGTGTAGAAAGCCTCATTTGGAGTTCAAACAAAGAAGTTATGGACAAAATATCCCAAATAGTCATCTTTGTTAAGATAATCATAAAATCTTCTAAGCAATGATATAATCATTGTAAAACTATCAAATGAGTGCGTTTTACCCTGTAAAAACATGTCAAATAATGCACTCATCAAAATTCAGTCGCATTATCACTCCTTAAAATTTTGACTTCTTTACTAAATTGACGTTTGACCATGGAAAAAAATTTCTTAAGAATATGAGCAACTTCATGTTTTGCAGTCAATAAATGAACCCACACAGCTCTAGAAAAATCATCCACTATTGTCAAAAAATATATGGCACCACAAGAAGAGGGAGTTCTATAAGGTCCCCATAAATCACAATGAATCAAATCAAAACTCTCTTTAGCCCGATTATTACTAGAAAGAAATACATCTCTTGTCTGCTTGGCACGAAAACAAATACACATGCTTTATTCTTCAAACTACTATCATGTCTAAAACTAACATCAGGAAGTAACTTAACTATTTTTCCAGAAGGATGTCCCATTCTTCGATGCGATAAGTCAAAACTTTCACCTCCACTCATCTTGCAAACCAGCACCACACCTTTCAGATAATAAAGCCCCTCTCTTTGTTGACCCGCACCAATCAGGGTCCTCGAAGTGCGGTCCTAAATAGCACAAAATTTATTAGTGAATTGGACAATAAAATTTAACTCATCGAGAAGTTGCGAAACTGATATTAAATTGCAATTCAGATTTGGTACAAAAAGAACATGTTTCAGTATCAATCTTCCACCAAACAAAATACTTCCTTCCTTCAATGCCGAGATATGTTGTCCCTTTGGCATTCCAACTGGACATGGTGGTATGTCGTGCAACTCACTCAAACATTCCAAGGCACCCGTCATGTGATGTGAGGCGCCAGTGTCAATGATCCAAGACAAACTCTTTTGCTTACCAGTCAATTTAGGGGTAGTGCCTAACTGATGAAAATTCAGCATACATAGGAGAGTGGTCCACTGGTCATTACTTAGACTCGACAGGCCTGCTTTCTCTGTTTCTGTCATAGCAGCCCCTATTTGAGAAATGTTGCTGGTTGTACAAGCATGTGCAGTGTTGGCTCGAGGCGCTCCCCCACGCCCATGCCCACGCCCACGCCCACGTCCAGTTCCGGTTTGCGATCCACCACGGGTACGTCCTGCCCCTCGACCCATAGTTCGTGGCCACCACTCTGGATATCCGATCAGTTGAAAATAATTTTCCACAGCATGACCCACACGTTTGCAGTGAGTACAAGTCATGGATTTATCTTTAACATCAGAATTAGAACTACGCACTTTTCCGAGTGTCGCAGTTCGAACTCTCTCCTCTTGTATTATCGTTGCATATACCCTATTTACATTAGGTAATGGATCGGTACTCAGGATGTTGGATTGAACAGGTCCATAGACACCATCATCACGACCCACCAAGAATTAGTGGACCTTTTCATCTTCTCGTTTCTTTTCAAGTTCCATGGTAAGATTGCACTTACATCCGCCACATCGGCAACTCGGATCTGGTCATAATTCGCTAGTTCTTCCCAAATCATCTTAATTCGTCCATAGTATGCGACAATGGCTTGTCCTCGCTATTTGCATTTTGTAAGATCGGATCTTAATTGCTGAACACGAGGTCCATTGCCTATGGAAAATCGTTGTTTGATATCATCCCATAGGTCTTTCACATTCTCCATATAAGTTATGGTAGAACGCAGTGTTGGTTCTATGGTGTTAAACACCCACACAACCAACATGGAGTTTACAGTCCACCAGTCTTCAAGATCATTCGAATCATCATCAGGTTGTGGGATCGTTCCATCAACGAACCCCAATTTCTTCTTAGCTCGGAACGCAGTCCGCATTGCACGAGCCCATTCATCGTAATTATCTCCTTTCAGCTGAGCATGGGTAATTACGTTTCCGGGATTATCATTCGAAGTCAAAAGATACGATGACACTGTCTTTTTCTTGTTTGTATGATCATCACCCGCCATCGTTGATGTTGTTGTTGCTGTTAATTGAATTGGTAAGTTTTTAGGGTTGAAAGTTTATGGCTCTGATACCATGATAAAGTGGAGGGTAATATTGTGTCTATTGATCATCAGCAAAGCAGCGTATATATACAAAGGTACAAACCTAGATCTTGGAGAACAAGCCAAGCCAAGACTCCTAACTTGCCTAAAATACTAAAGTACATAAAACACTTCCCAAATATATGTACATAAGATATAGCAATATATGTACAGGAGATATTGTGAGATATTATCATCTGTTAGTAACAAACATGGAGGCAGCTAATGCATTTCATATTAAAGGTCTACTTATGTTGTCGAAGTAATGTACTAATATTGTACCATCCTTTTATCCCACCCAAGGTGGAAGTCTCTTATGTGGTATTGGATAATGATAATGATTGTGAGTGGTAGTAGTAGTTTAGCTCAACAAAGCCTAATTGGAGTATTATTGTAACACAAATGAGAATTTTTCTTCACACTTTTCTTATAAGTTTTTAACAGATGAATTGCACATTTACCACTAATTAATTTAAGACATATAGAAAGGATAACATCAGTAGATGATTATTGATATTGTAGTTGTACCACCTCAAAATTCCTAATTATTTCGTAACTCAATAAAACTGATTTGTCAGCCTCATAGGGTGAAGCAGGTTGAAATAAATCCTATTGGTTTTGTGGAAGGTTCTTTTCTAATCCTATATTTGGGATCCATTTGTCTACTAAAAGGTTGTTTGTGGCTCAATGCCAACCCCTTGTGGATAAGATTAGTTCTTGAATAATCATTGTGGCGAATTGCTCAACCCAATTGGTAACCGTGGCGCATATATTTATAGATGTAGTGTATACAGCAAAATTACATTTGTATCCCCAGGGTTATATCCTATTACACTCCCCCAAACTGATCAGAGGGACGCACGGGTTGTTTGTCATTAATATAAAAAAATACTGCGAAGACAACCCCTTAGTAAAAATATCGACTAACTGAAACTTAGTTGAGACATTTAACAAAAAGAGACCCATTAGCAGCATGCTCTTGAACAAAGTAGTAGTCGACGTTCAATGTGCTTACTATGATCATGGAGGACCAGATTGCCAGACATGTAGGTAACACTAACACTGTCACAGCACACAGTGGTCGCCCGACAAATGAAAAGACGAATTTCTGCAAGGATATGTCGAACAAACATCGTGTCTGTAATAGTGTACTCGATTGCCCTGGCCCTGTATTTAGCTTCAGTAGATGATTTTTAGATTTTGGGTTGATTCTTATTGTGCCAAGACACAAGATTAGAACCATGAAACACAGAAAAAGCCAATGGTAGAGCGAAAACTATCAGGACATCCTGCCCAGTCAGCATCGACATAGGCAACGAAAACCATGGGAACAATGATGCCTGAAGAAATAGGCCATGATCAGCAGTACCTCCCAAATAATGCAAATTACGTTTTTGCAACGTGCAGCTAAGTAGGAGGAGGACCGGAGAAGCATACATAAACTGCGACACCATGTTAACAGCAAAAGCAATATCATGCCTAGCTATAGCCAGGTATTGAAGCGCCGCCCCAACCATGCTTCTACATTCAAGTGCATCGGCAAGTAACTCACCATCTGTAAGGGATAAAATAGTCCAAGAAACAACCGGGGTACGAATATTCTTAATGGTGTGGAGGGGCCTCAATGCCAAATGCATCTTTTTAATAGAGCCCCTTTGCCACATGAGTCTTAAAAATTGCTCTGGCGACAACTAGGTCTTATAAAACTGTGATTCTTCTACATTGGTCCAAAAAGTACAATTCCGGTGAAAAAATTCCGGTCAAAGCTAATTTTTTTTCCATTTTCAACCATTTTTAACTATATCTAAGTCATTTAAAAATGTCAACCAACTGTATCTTACTAAAGATTACAAGAATAAATGAAAAAAATGGGAAAAAAAAATTTTGTCGGAAAATTTCACCGGAGCTGCAACTTGGACCAATACGGACGAATTATATTTTTATAAGACCCAGTTGTCACCGGAGCTACTTTAAAGGCTCCTGTGGCAAAGGGGGTCTACTAAAAAGACTCATTTGGCATTATGGCTTGGTGTGGAGGTAAAATTTCCGAAGCAAGTCTGTCACATATTTGTGCTGGGAAAGAAATAGATCCAAGGGTGTTCGTACTGTCTCAACCCATATAAAATTGTGCAAGTCACCTAGATCTTTCATGACAAATTGATCACTTAATTTTGAAATGAGTTAAAAGACAAGATTATAAGATTTTTCAGTAAGAATGATATCATCGACATACAGAAAAAATATAACAATAAAAAACCCAGCACAGTAGACGCGTCACATTTGCTACATGCAAACCTCAATTGTGCAAAGAAAGCAGTAAAATAATGATACTACATCCAAGGTGCCTGCTTAAGAACATAAATGCAACGTCTCAAATGACACACATGATTAGAGTACTGAGGATGAACAAAGCTGGGAGGTTGAGACATGTTAACCTACTTGTTCAAATACCCGTGCAAAAATGCATTTTTGACATCTAGCTCTCGAATGGTCCAGTTACAAGCAACAACAATAGACCGGACCAGATGAACAGTGGTCAAGTGGTGGGTTTAACAACTGGTCTAGACATCTCGTGAAAGTTTGTATTAGCAAGCTGATGAATCGCCCTAGCAATTAGCCGCGCTTTCAGACGCTCAATGGTCCAAAACCGACTTATACTTCGTCTTATAAGTCCACTTACAGCTGGCCGCATTCATACCGTCAACAAAAGACACAAATTCCCAGCTTTTATTAGTTTGCAGGGCATTAAATTCGTCCGCCATGGCTTGGACCACTTTGAATCTTTGTTCGCAGCCGTAAAACTAGTCAGGTCCACCACCTTAGCCTCCATGTGCAAGGAAAATATTTTCTTAGGATTGGAAATATCAGCCTTACCCCGAGAAACGATGGAATTGGATATTGGGGCGGGCTTAGGGTGGGCAGCCCGAGAAGGGACGTGGACGGGAACTTGGGGAGACGGGGAAAAAGTGGAACTCAAGCCCTGTAACACACCGGATTTTTAACACCTCTAGTCTAACTTAATTAAAAATTCACCAAACCTATACACTTATACATGCACAATATACGCAAATACACCTATAAATTTTCTTTTCTTAAGTTCAACATATTATCTAACCAAATCCGTTTTCTTTATTTTTATTCACTCATATTATTTTCTCTAACATATATAACCCATTAACTTTACTAACTCATAAATTATTCCTAACTCCTAATTTTCCTAAACTAGCAAAAATCACAAAACCCCACCAATACCCTACCCCATGCACATGTAAAAACAAGAGAAAGAAAAAGATGGATATTGTGCCTAAACCTCACCATGCAACCTAGTCTACTTTGCTCTAATCTAAACCAACAAGCATTGGGTACATTACTCTAATCAAAACCCAAAAGCTAGTTAACTTTCTAACTCAACCAATGGGACTTGGGAAGGAAAGAAGACAGGTTAGAGAGAGAGTGAGAGAGAAAGTGACGGGTACAGAAGGAGAGGTGGATGAGGCATGTGAGAGACAATGATTATGAATGGAACACATGGATTGGGTGTTCTAACTTTTCATTTTGGGAAAATAATAGAATAAGAGAATGAGAAAGTGAAAGAGACCGAGAGAGAGATAGAGAGAAAGAGGGGAGTGCATGTGGAGAAATGGAATGCAACTCACCCATTGGGGAGTTGTCATTCTAGGTGATATGGGAAGGATTTGAACCCTTCTAGAATAGAGAGAGAGAGAGAGAGAGAGAGAGAGAGAGAGAGAGAGAGAGAGAGAGAGACGGGAAAGAGAGTGAGAGAGAGGGAGATGGGGAGCTTGCATGTGTTGATGTGTTGTGTGTTAGAGAAGCTAGACAAGTGGCACAAACCCTACACAAATTCTACCTTACACATACACCATAAAACCCTTCCACCCCTTCACTTCATCTTCTTCATCTAACCTCTTCCACCATTGAAGGTAACCGAGAGAGAGAGAGAGAGAGAGGATGAGAGCTTCAATAGTTAATTTCTAGTCTAAATATCAAATTAAGATCCTTACTAACTTCTCTTTAATTTTGTGCTAAAACTAGAAGAAGATCAAGAGCAAGGTGAAGGTGAAGAGTGGGAGTCGAGAGAGGGAGGACAAGAGGAAGACTAGGTATAATATCTAACCCTTTCATTTTGTTTAATTAATTTCTACTAACCCCTAATTCACTAATACTAACTTAAACCCTTGATTTTGTTCCTTAATCTCCATCTCCAACTCAAGTGATCAAGAACAAGGAATCAAGCTTAGGAGTGAGGTAAGTTCATGTCCACCTCACACCTAGTTAATTAGGAGTAATTAAAATTGAACCAAGAATATTTGCTATGTGTTTTGTGTAGAAATCAAGACAAAATGAGTAATTCTTGCTTATGTATGTCGACATGGATAAGGATGGTGTTAGATCATGTTTTACTTGTTTTAATCAAGCATGCATGTGTGTTTATGGTTGATCTAAGCATGAATAAGTGTGATCTTGTTGATCTAAGCTTTAGTGAAGAGATCATGATAATTGAGTGATGGATTTATGATGATCATATGCTATGTTGGTAAAATCATGAAATGCATGTTCATTTAAGCTTTGATCTCATGATTAGGTAGTAGATCAAGTCAAATATGTGTTAGATTAGCCTTGATTTCCTTTGATTGGAAAAATGATGGTTTGATGTAATATTATACCCATTGTACCGTGAGGTTTGATGATGAAAATATGTTGATGCCTTAGATCTGCTAGGTTGTTTACGATTTGTTCTGTAACATTTAATAAGTAAATGATTGAAAGAATGCTAGCTAATGGTTGCAGGGACATTTAAGATCATTAAAAAGGACATGGTCATAGGGTGGTAAAATGATGATAGAATGATGGTAGATTGAGTATGGGAATTGGTAGAATTTTAATAACGTACTTTATGACCTAAATTGCTAAGTGACCGAGAGATAAGTTGGGTTTAGGGTTAAAATAAATGGATTAATCACTTGGTGGATTATCCCACCTTAACCGTGTAATTGCATGAAGGATCTAAGTAGTTTAAAATGGTAATTGAACCCCTAGGATTACAATAATAATTATAAGGTTAATGGATAATTCACTAATGTGAGAACTATCTAAGAAACTATGGTAAAATGAGCCAAAAGATGATTAGGATTGCTAGTAAATAATCATCTAGTATACCAAGGGCAAAATAGTAATTCTACATGTACTAGGCTAATAAATTAGGGAAATGATTTGTTGGATAATTAGAATAGTTGAATAGTGGCCGAGAGTACTAATAAGGGTAAAATGGTAATTTTCACATAAACTAGACCCCAAATATAACCTAAAGTTTGCTAAGGGTATATTGGTAAATTCACAAGGTAACTTGATATTTTTTTTTTTGATGATTTTCTAATAAGGCCGAGAGTTAAAAGATTTAATGGGATGATTTTAGAAATAAAAGCAATTAAAAGTAGTTTATTATTATTATTATTATTATTATTATTATTATTATTATTATTATTATTATTATTATTATTATTATTATTATTATTATTGTGATTGTTGCCTGAACCTTGAAATACTATAAATTAATAAAAT
>BSSO01007986.1:0-10512 GCA_030267885.1 Mesembryanthemum crystallinum | reverse complement strand
CTAATTAGATAAGATTATAAACGTGAGTGAATTTTCATTTTTTAACGCATGTATTATGTGATGCAAAATTTCATATTACAACGAACAAAAACATAAAATTTCAAGGAAACAAATGTTATACAAATGAACTCATAAAAAAAGAAAGAAAAAGAATAATGTGATATGTGATAAGTGCATCGCACGGAGTATAAACTAGTTATATATTATTATGTGAATATCTTGTAGCAATACTGTTGATATTTATACCGCTTGTAGCTTCTCTTGTACTACATCAGCTAACCTTGTACTGAGCCTATAAATAGGCATTGTTAACAGCTAATGACAGACTCATCGATTCTCCCAAAAACGTTTGGCAGCCAATTATTGTTTATGTAGCTTAACGTGCTTTGTGTTCATGGCTCAACCTATATTCACCTCACCAAGGGCTGAATGTAAATTCATGTCTATTTCAATAGAGCTGAAACAGTCAATAATGGAAACTTCTCAGTTGGGACTAAATTACCCGAGTCAAGATGGCTCAAACGTGAATAACCTGTTTCCATATGTCATGTCCATACAATGAATACAATCAACAACGAAAACTTAACGGAAACCTCTATTTTATAGGGATAAAATTATGTATATTTAAACCCTTCTAACCAACCAAAGACGAGACTCTTAAAAGTCACTTGAGAATAAAGATTAGTTTCATTGAGTTTAACAAATGAGTGACAATCAAATTCCAGATGAATAATCTTGGGCGGGAAGATAAAGGCTATGTTTGGCACCAAAAGCTAGCTTTTAACAGCTTTATACAGCTTGAAACTTGCAGCCTTTTCTTTTCTCTCTCAACTACCAAACAAGATTTAAAGTAATAGCTACAGCTATAGCTAAGTTCTCCCAACTCCATCAAGAAAGAAAAGAGCTTGTCAAAGTTTTACTTGTAAGAAGTTCCAGAATGGAGCATGAAAAGAGACTGTGGCCTGGGACAAAAAGAACCAAGTCAAAACCTATGAAGCCAACCCCATCAGAAAATGAAATCAAAACCAATTATCTCAAAAGCTCATGGGAGTTTCAACTTGTACAAAATGTAAGGAGCCAGCTCTCTCTATATATTTATATATCTATTTACTCTGAAGCTCATAGAGACTATTGACATATAATGACATTAAAACTACAGAAATACAAATGGTATACCACTACCCTTCTTCGTCTCGTGTATTTACCTGTCAAACAGCGGAACGAGCCCACTTCACCTCTCCTATGCCCTCTCATCAACTCCTCTCCTCTTTATTAACAATAAATAAGCTCCTGCCAATGCACCATCGATGAAACAATGCAAATGCACCGTCAGACTAATCAGCACATCGGGATGATGCAAGGCAGCACAGGGATCAGTTTGAACCACTCCGAAAAAATTGAGAGGCCAAACTCTCCTGGGGCTGCCTATGGCGATGTGATTCATGAAAAGGTTCTTCGTGGATGTTTATGCTAGGTTTCGTCAAGAGCAATATCAGCAGGATCACCAATCCACGGTTTTCCTTCTCTCCATCTAAATCGAATCCTTAACTTCCCATTCGCATCTACCCCTACGACTTTCCCCTTGCTTGCATGGGTTTCCATACCCCATCCCCAACGTGGCGCTACTAGCCCATCTCTAATTTTCACCTTGTCGCCAACCCTAAAAGGTCTAATCTTCTCCATTTCGATTGCCTTGCAAAGCCAAAGCCTCTCCATGAAGCAGAATGACACCCAGAGATCAGCATCTTCCATGCGATGCACAACACCGATGCTGGAATGGGTCACTTCTCCCCATTGGTGAGTGGGGGTTGTGACTGACGTCTTTACTTTAACCCAATCTCCGATTAGGAGTTCCTCTTCTTCAACCAGCTCAACTTCAGATGGGTCTAGCATCCAAGTCTTGGATCCAGCTGGAGTGTAGATTCGTAGCTTGCCATCTGCATCAATTGCTGCTATTGTCCCAACACTAGCATGACTATGACCTGACCAGCCAAACCTAGGTTGCTTGACAGAGAGTTTCACTCGTACTTTTTGTCCAAGCATCAGCTTTTCTACTCTCTCAAGATTAGAGCTAGGCCCTGCCCAATTCTCTTGCTCTCCACAAAATGCAACAAAGACTTTTCCATCCCATTCATCTCCATCATATCCTAGGCCTTGTACAACTCCAATACTACCAGGCCCAATAGATTTCCAATTTCCGATACCATCTTTCAATCTTACCCACTCGCCTACATCAAATACTGCCTCTATTTCTAAGTCTGCAGGATCTCCTCTCCATAGCCCTGGCAGGCCAAAGAACACAACCCTTACCTCTCCATCAGCATGAACGCTGGTGACAATGCCAAGAGAGTCAGGCTTGGCACCTCTCCACCCCCATCTTGGCTCTGCTAGTCCGGAACGAAATTTAACATACTGCCCAACCTTGAGACTTGGGATCTTCTCTATATCTGTGTAGTGAGTAATCCACTTTCCTTTACGGAAGCAACAGGCTAGCTCTAAGTAGCCATTATCTTGTACACTGTAAACAACTGCTACACCTTCCTTGCCTACACTGTTCCAGTCATAACTTGGTCTAGTTCCCAAGGTAGGTTTTGATCGAACCCAATCACCCACTTCAAAACCTGACATACATTCAGCATCTCCAGGAGAGACTCTCCACAAGCTGGATCTACCAGCCACTTTCACCTGCACAGGAATAATATTGAGCTCCTTTATCACAATGTATTTCTGAAAGAACGGGAATAGAACAAATCAGTTGAAAGAACATTTCACAAAAGAAGACTAATTTCAAGTTTAGTAGTTTGTATGCTGTTAACAAAGGATGGATAATAGGAGCACATAGAAGAATATTGATGCCTGAGTCATTTTTGTCCCTCACCAAGAGTGTCATTATTACTAAGTTCACAATGAGGATATGTGGAAAGAGTATCGATACTGGGAGTTAACTCAAAAAGTGAGCCAAAAAAGTGAGCCAATTCTTCCTTGGTGTAATTTCTTTTATGTTTCTTATAAGCCCTCTCTTGGTTATCATCCTAACAAATCATCGGACAAAAGAGAGGTCAATTTCACATGGCCGCTTAATTGTTCAGATCTTCAACACTTGCATCGTTTTTACTCTTTTCCTCTTTCTTTTTCCATAGTGTTTGTCTGCAAGTGGGTCAGGCTGACAGCTTAGGCCAATAGCCGCCAGATAAATTTCCGTACATCATATTGTACACCCCATGATTTCGATCACATTGGGAGGGAAATAAAGGTTATAACTTTCACTTTCTCGACTCACATAAAGTACATCTGTACATCCTCTCTAAATAATCGCCATGCTTTCAAATGGCACTTTAAGCAGTCTTCCAGGCATGAGAATTGTGAAAAGGTTAAAACATTTGTACATTGGATATGTTGGAATAGTTATTTGGTTTCACTAAAATAGGGACAGAGCTTCCTTTGTTTATTAACAACAGCAAGGCCTAAATATAAACATTGTAAACCAAATCTGCAATAGCATGCGATTATCAACATACCATATGCAAACTGTCAGTAAGTGGAAAGGCATACCACAATCCTCAGAAAGNCCCCCCCCCCCCCCCCCCCCGACACTTACATTTAGTGCCCCATCCATGTCAATTCGCACAATCCTCCCAACAGTAGCTGGAGATTCGTTGGACCACCCAAGCCGTGGCTGAGCAATAGATTGTAGCACATGAATCTCCTGTCCAACTTCAAAAGGAGCCACTTTTTCCATATCGGTCACAGAACAGCAAAAGAGCTTGCTTCTAAAGCAAAAGGAGACACCCATGTCGCCATCTTCCTCCAGGCTATGGATTACTCCAACGCTATTTCTGGTAATATCTTCCCATCCGTATTTGGGAGCGGAGACTGAAGTTTTAACTCTTATCCAATCCCCTACCTTCAATCATATGATAAATATTTAAAACACTAACACATAATTCACAAGTATATGCTTTTACTATTTTAAGAGGTTCAGAAAAAGTAATCACTTTGCTAAAATGGTTAAAAACTCTAATTCCAATATTAATCTCACTCTTGTAGTTACACAACTAACTGTTAAAGTTTGTCATTATCCAAATGTGTGTTTTGGTCAAATTGCAAAAAAATAACTGTAATTTTGAGGGGTTGAAACAACCAACTGGCTAACTCTGGAGAAAGGGAGTATATCCCATCATAAAGAAAGATATGAACACTACCTTAAAATCCTCTACTTTTTCCATGTCGGCTGCATCAGCTTGCCATGGAATTGGCCGGTTCGGTATTTCAATAATCAAGAGACCATCACTCTCTATCTCACTAATTCTTCCCACACTGTGATGAGTCTCACCTCCCCAAGCATATCTGGGTTCTGCAACTGAGCGTTTAACACATACCCGATCACCAATCTGAAAGAGATTACAAAGCAAATCAATCAAAATCTGAAACAAAAAGCAAAATACAACCTTTTGCTAGCAAATAAAAGATGAGTACAGAGGCAAAATAAAGGATAAGTTTATTCACCCTGAAAGGTTCAACATGCTCAACCTCCTCTGGCTCACAATGCCATGGATTTGGGAGATAGCTCAGTTCCAGCAACAGGCTGCTATCCGGTCTAATACAGTAAACAATACCAATGCTACCTGGAGTGACAGCTCCTAACCCATGTTTAGCCGTGGTAAGAGATGGACGAATACGAACCCAATCCCCTACTTTGTATTCTTCTACTCTCTCCATCTCTGCAGGGTCAGCCTTCCACCCTCTGGAAGCCCCTGGAAACCCAACGCGTAATATCCCATCATCATCCACACACAGTACAGTCCCTACGCTGTCACGTGACTGACCACGCAATGCAAACCTACGGCATAATATAAAATTGGTCTTGAATATTACATGAAATAAAGCTGTTTCATTTACTCCATAACCAAAGTTGGATGAAATTGCAACAGCAAGGAGTCTAAGAAGAATATGCAGACTGATCACTGATGAAAATCTACAAAATCTAACCTTGGTTCTTTGACATCTCCTTTAAGTTTCACATGCTGCCCCCTATCCAACGGAATCACTTTTACAACTTCATTTACCAAAACACGAGCCTCTCCAGTACAAAATGAAATGATAAGATGATCCTTATCCAGGATACTTTGCACAAAACCGACACTTTTATGTTTTGCACCTTGCCATCCATATGTTGGAGCAGTTATGCTTCTTTTGAACTTCACCCAATCACCAATATTGTATCTAAATATCACAAAAAACACAATGTGTTACCACCAGTAGAGGGAAAGAAATGGATTATAAATAAATGCCTTCACGGAATTATGTTTCCCTCACATTGTAGGAGACAATTGAACCCCCTTATTCACAAGTGCGTCCATCAGATCTTCAGAAATCCATTCTCGGGGAAGGGCCTCCAGAAAGTCCTTCAAGGTCTTGCCACTGTTAATTGTCACAGAAAATGCATCAGCACATGGATTACGAGTCAAGTTGATATGTTGCCACTTGCCACATAGTTTAGCAATTATCTATTTACGCCTGTGAAAATGAAGACGCCAGGGCAATTTAGACCATGTCCAAGTCCTGCACTTTAATCTACAGAAAATGCTCCTTTTGTATGTCTGTTTTGGAGGGCGAAAAGACAATAAGTTGTGGCAGTGTGCTTTCTTCCCTGTTCTTTGGTGCCTTTGGTTGGAAAAGAACTCGAGTTTTTTCGAGGACATCAAAGCCACTTGCTTTTGTGTGGGACCCAGGTTTACTTGGCTTCTCTTTGGGCCACAGCAGCAGGGGCTTAGGGGGGTGATTCTCACTTATATTCATCGGCAGTGGGATGATCTATAATTAGAGATTCATTTTGTATTTAGATCTCTTGAAGACTACTTGTCCTCTTAGCTTGTAATTATCATCATTTTGGTTTAAAACAAATTTTTCTTATCAAAAAAAAAAAAAATGCTCCTTTTCCATCAATTTGATTGTCGAAGGGTATATGAGGCAATTTTTTATTTTCCTGGTATAGTAAGATAGTGGAAAAAACTATGCACCGGGATTCAAAGTAATGAGATTTGATATAGTTACTACTCACCTGTGGTTTCTAATATCAACAGCAGCATCTGGATACCTAAGCATAAGAATAATCCATTCAAGATTTTCACGAATCATCTTAGCTGCATCAGCTGCTATGTGGAATGCATTATCACCTTCATCATCCTGATAATGGCAATAATTATATGAGCAAAGATCCATAGGAATCTCTGAATAGAACAAGTGATTATAAAAGCCATGAGAAATTTATAAATCATAACTTAAAGGGAACTCCACCCTGAGAGAAAATGCAGCGAGCTGAGTTTAAGGCAAAGCAGATAAAACATATATCCATATGCTGACACAATCATTCATTGAAAGGTGTATTCCAAAAATGACAAACTGAACAGCCAATACATAGTTGCATCCTCTGATTGAAAGTCTAAAAGCTTTCAAATAAAGGCCCATGAGAATATGTTGTTGATAGAAAGTTGAAAAGCATGCTGAATTATGCTTGAAGGGGTGCAGCAGAAATTTATTAAGTGCTCACATAATAAAACACACACACAAAAATCTACTAATGTGCTTCTCTCTGACATGTTTTTTGAAAAACCAAGAACTCCGTCTTCTTTTTCCTTTACCTTCGTAACCTTGTTCATAAATTAGTTTATTTGGTGCATGATCTAATCATTTTACTTTATAACAAGATTAAAGCAACAAAGGAAATAAATCTTTGATTCAAACTAACTTCCTGGCTAGGCATATATAAACATACATACATTATCACTTAAGATTCATGCCCAGGCTCATAGTATAATCAAAGAAGGAGCGGATGTGAGACAGCAGTAGGAATACCTTTCACCACAACTAAAGGGGACATTTGTTTCAAGGTATTCAGGTAAAGGGAATCAAAAGATCTGATTCCTTTTCGAGTGTTTGGTTCAAAAGGCGCACTTCCTTACCCCAAAATTCGTAATGTATTTTGACCATTTTTCATTTTTAGTGACTCCACCCCTACTAGGTTTTTCGATTCCTGGACATCCTTACTTTCATCACCTCTCTCTCTTCCCCATAACCTCCATGAAATCTGGTTTCTCCCCACAAGCGGTTAACAATGGCATGCTTTTGTCCAGTACTGGTTGTTTTGTCTTTCCATCTCTATTTCTGTCTCCACAGCTTTTTTTATTTGGTGGGTCGTTTGCCCAAAATTTTGGTTATTTGATTAAAATTGGAATGCCCATTGTAAAGCCATCTTGAACTTTTATTCATTGATAATTTGCTATTGTTGTATAATTGCCCTTTGATTTTGCTTGCAAGTAATCAAATCAGAGATATTAGACCTGGAAATTTTGAGAGGGAGGGAGATAGAGATGAGATGGAGAGAGAGATGTGCACATTTAGTGTCAGAATTTCTATTTTCTTAGATTCCATCAGATTTTATTTATTCATCATTTATTAGTTGGATCTTTTACATTTTGAATTCCTTTGAAAACTTTTTTGATACAAATTCAACATCAAATTAAGTAGAAGAAAAGAAGACAAAGAGAGGAAACAATATTGAATATATTCCTCCAATTACATTTACACCAAGCAATGGCGAAAGGGATTACCTTTCTAATTTGAACCAAAGAAACTCTTCTTATTCCTTTTCCCCGGTTTCCCTTTTGTGATTCCTTTCCCTTTCCCTTATGGGAACTAAGCCCCTAATTTCCTTTCATTTTGCAGACTCGAGAAAATCTTATTGCAATTCAAATAATATGTTTACCTTAATAAACGTGGCCGTGAGTTTCCATGTCTGAGATATACCAAAGTATCCAAAGGGTTAGATTTTGCCATTTTCAAAAATTTCGTATCCATTTGGCTTGGAGTTGCAAGTGTCATCTCATATCCAAACATCCTATATTTGTTGGATATGGGTACTTTGTGGAATGAAGAGTGTGAGAAACTAGGTGATCATAGCTCCCGACATATAAAGCTAATCTATAAAGTGTAAAGGTATATTAAATGATAGCAAATAGGTATTGATTTGAGAGACAAAATAGGTCTTCAAAGACCTAAAACACACCTTCCAAATTTCATTATTCTATTAAATCAATTCTTTGACTACTCTGTAGCTCGGTAATTCCAAAGGATCCACCTTTCAAAAGAACTATAAATGAATTTTGAATCTGCATACCCTCCCTAAATCAACTCTTCCTATGAATGAGAAGTTTGACAGTGTCACATTTTCATCCCACTTGATTGTCCATTCAATGCTAGCATAGTTGAAATACAACGCACTTTTTCCTTGTTTGCCAACAACTTACAAAGACCTTAGACTAAAATCTATAATCTAGGTCGGATCTTAAACCTATTATACATGTCCTTACACATAAATCAACTCTGACCATGCTAGGACAATTTTTAACAAAGAAGATCTAAAGGCAAAAACATTATGATCGGAATGTGTTAAAAGATCCAGAATTTCACAGAGAAAATCTTAAACACAACAGATTTCTAAGTTGTTTTATTAGTTCATGAGAGGAATGGCAGCCAGCTTAAGCCGCGGAATGATATAAGGCCCATTAACTTAAATCCAAAGATATTGAAGGAGAAATCTTCCATAAGTCGTAGCTTTCTCAGATCAAACTTTGAAGATTCTCATAAGAACTCTAGCGAAGAAACAAAGTTTGCTGGTGGTAAAAGGTGTCTAATTTCTTAAGCTTCAGCGGGTATAGCTCAACTAGTTAGAGCTCTGAATCAATTTTAGAGGTCCTTAGTCTGAGCCCCTCAGAGGTCACAGGAGCCGTTATCTTCATGGTCCATGGGATTAGTTAAACAAAGCTTAGATGCCCATGTTATCTAAAAAAGTTTGTCTAATTTCTTACAAGTATGATAAACAAAATTACTTTTACAAGAGCTGAAGTGAAACCTGAAAGTTATAGTCAGCCCCAGCAGACAGAAGCAGGCCAACGCAAGATTTTGCACCTCGAGCCAAGGCCACGTGTAGCGGTATCGTGTTGTGTGCATTACGGATGTTAACGTCAACTCCAGCATCCAGAATTATCTGCTTGTAGACACAACAGAAAGGAGGGGGGAATCATAAGAGCAAGAATTGCAATACTAAGAAGTTTTTTGTTCTTCTATCTCCATAGTTTCTAAAATATGTACTCCATGTATTACAGATTGGCTCTCTGCCATTTCACAAATTTTTTCGAATTCACTAGCCAAAACACATCAATTTTACAACCATTTCTGCCAAACACCCTCTATCAAATGTGGCAATCAGAGTTAACAATTTTCTTCTTTCAGATTCCCTTTACAACTAACAAGCCTAAGACATGATCTTAGTCTTCGAACAGATTTACTGCTTTGCCTTTTCTTAATATGTTTAGAACACAAGGATGGTCACTACAAAAGAGAGGGTAAAATAAAAATTTCACCTGCACCAGCTCTAAATCATTGGCCATAGAAGCTGTATGCAAAGCTGTCCGCTGCTGAGCATCTTGGGCAGTTGGATCAGCTCCAGAGGCAAGCAATATCCTAACTATTTCTCTTCCTTCTGCAATACACATTTTTTTCAGAAATACTTCTATTCTTTAGAAGGTCTAGCAGAAGAACAACCAAGAAAAGATACAACACGCAATATAGACTCCTGTGTGTAAGAGAGAGAGGATAAAGAGAAAAGGTTGCACAATTACAAGAGAGAAGGAAGAAAGGACACCATCACAACATTAAACACAAAAGTAGAAAAGAAGAAATTTATAAGAAATCATGATCAGCTTAAAGTGGTGGCACTGGCATGCCATAATGATCTAATTATTCTTTTTAGTTTTTAGTATAAACTTCAATTTCTTTTGATGAATCACCATCACCCAAAAACTAACACTACATCAATGCACAGCTTATAGAGAGATGCAGAGAAACAGATGGTAACGCTGACATAGATACATTGGCACAGGGCACAAGGAGACTAGAGAGAGCTATAATACCAACAACCGAACACGTTAATCAACAGCAAACAGTTGATTAATTCCTACCTAAAATTCGAACAATACCCAAGTATAAATTACTCCATGCCATACCATCATTAAACAGAATGCAGGGTTGATATCCATCTTAGTGGTTCAATATTGATACAAAGGTTAGAAGACCAAGAATTTGATATATATTGGCTGGTGCCTTCATTGCGTCGAATGTATACCAGCTATGCATGTACACAATCAGAGGGAGTCAGAGCGAACATTTCAGTTTCCTTTATTTTTGTTGTTGAGCATTGAAGATATTTAATACACCATTAATATGGTGTAGAGGCATCCTACCGTATAAATACAACACGGCGTGATACTAAGGATTTTAGTTCACAATTTTATTGGATGTCTCCACAGTGATGTAATCAGACTTTATTCAAGGACTTAACAAAGATACTCCCTCCGACTCGGAATCTCCTAGGCATTTTCCATTTTGGGATGACTCAGAATCTCCTAGGCATTTCCTTTTTTGGACTAACTTTTACACAAAAGTTACAAGTTT
>BSSO01007985.1:0-10512 GCA_030267885.1 Mesembryanthemum crystallinum | reverse complement strand
TTTACCACTTATTAGTCTTTCTTTTTATTTTGGGCTGCTGCATTTTATTTTTATTTTCCTTTAGCAGTAATATGTCAAACATGATATTCACATACCATCCTTCTCTAAAAGCTAATATTTAAACATATGACTGGTGAGCCTCACACAAAAAATTCATCTGATATATCAGGCAGTATTGTAATGTGTAAGATCTAAAAATAATGATACTACTTGGTACGTCGAGATCTGAAATGAAAACTAGCTAATATAGTTTTACAGCATCAGAAAAAAGTTCAGAATTCAGAAACGAACTGCTGAATCTTTGACGGAGCCATCTTCATCAACGACTCGGAAAATTGATCTAACCAACGACTTATTAGTGACCCAGTTCAGTATCTGCAAATGAAGTGACAAAGAAAGGGAAATAAAAATAAAGAATGGCATCAAAGATTATCCGTCCAAAGAATAATGGATAGACAATTGCTTACATGAAGAATTCATCTTATATTTACCAACTCAGCTAGAGGCATGAAACGTGTGTGCAAATCAGCATTTTCTCTGATTGCGGATTTGATGTTAAGTTGCAAATCCTCAGCAACCTGTAGCAAAACTGCAACAGCTATGGCTTCTTGTCCGCTCACTGGTGAGCTTCTCCGTGCACAGCCAATAGCAGACATCACCTATGAGTTCCACAATAAAACATTATCTCACAAGTACATACTACATAAAATCTTAATGCATTTTCCCTTATCCCCTTTTGTGGATGTGAAGCCACTCAGTCCAACTAGTTTTCGCTGATAAAACAGAAAATTCACTTCTTCCCTTCTCATTCTTCATTACTACTCTTTAGCAGTTTTGTAACAATGAAAATCACTATGGACCCATCAAACCCATATGAGTACTACTTTACTTTCCAAATCAATCAGACAATTAACCCACTAAGTATTTGTTTGGAAACTTGAATTTGAAATCCGAATTAGGTAATTTATACATGGATAATTAAGATAGTTATAGTGTTGGATTTGAGCCAAATCCATGGCCTTACATAAAGGCTCAAATTTGGTGGATTCCAAATTACAGTCTACCACATTGGCATTTGAAGTCCCTCTCTTTCCTTCATTTCCTCCCTTAACCTCTAAATTTTAATGCATTATCATACTAGGTGTAAAAGCTAAAAACAGTAATCAAATCCGGAATTTCAACTCCAATTCCCAAACACACCATAAAAGTAAAGCTAAATGCAATTCTCTAAACAAATAATGCCAACGAGGGAAAAAAATTATGAAGCACACATACCAACAGGGCATCAATATTGGTGAAGTCCATCATCACATTATTATACTTATGAATTTCGACAGCGGCATTAGTCTCTCGCAATAGCTTCAAGCTCTCCTCATACGACTGATCGAGTGCCCATAATTGTTCCTAAACAAACAACCCAAAATCAATCACAAACCCTCCAACAACTCAAACACAGCAAGAGATTAAAAGGTGAGAGAGAGAAAAGAGTAGACCTTGGATGCGTCACGGCCAAGGGAAGTGCCGGCAAAGGAAGAAACAGCGTTGCAAACCTTATCCCATTCTAAAACCCTAAGACTGTTGATCAAAACCCTAGGTTTTTGTTGCCCATCGATTTCTTCGGTTACAGGGGGAGATTGGCGATGAGTAAGGGGTTTTACAGTGGCGCGAACTCGAAATTGAATTGGGGAAAATGTGGTTGAGTTCGATTTTGGTGATTTTACTGTGGTATTAGGGTTTGAAACGATCGAAAATGTGGCGGTTGTGGTACGGAAAATGGCGGTGGTGAGCATTGTTGTTGACAACGGTAAATTAGAGAAGGGGATGTGGTTGCCGGTAAATAAGTAGCCGTGGAAGCAATGAGCGGATAATGCAGGCTCCGCAACCGCCACACTAAGAGTGAGTTCGTTTCGCCTTCGCTAAAAGGTACGTAGTTATTGACCGAAATGACCTGAACTAAATTAACCCGAATTGGAGTGAATTAAATTGTATTGAATTTTGTATTGAAATGAGATGGAATAATCAACCAAATAAACACACCCTCAGGTGTATGTATGTTCGTTTTAATTAGTCGGAAACCACTTATTATATAACTTGCTTTGTTTATATATGAAACCCCAATAAAAAAAAATTTATTATTATAAGTAGTAATAGTAATAAACTCTCTTATTAGCTAATTTCGTTATGTTGGAGCCCTAAACTACAACCCCAAAGGACCAATGCCTTGGGAATCTGGGTGACTGCATGGATGTCAGTCCGTTGGTGTTGGGTATCTAAATGGTTGTTATGTAGGTTTGTTGGTAATAACTTTATAAATTTATCTTAATTACTATAAAAAAAAAGTCACCTCTAACTCATTAAAAAACGTCCATAAATTATGAAAATTCACTTTTAGGATGGGTTTAGGATGGGTCATCCAACCCTTAGACGATTATAATTAAGATTTTTTTTTGCTATTATAATGTATAGAGGTAAAATCTTCAGGCCTTGATTATGACATTATGAAATGTCAAAGATAAGATAACACACTTTTATTGCTCACGTTACAAGTGTGTTTTGTCAATCTACTTGAAAGTTTTTTTTAATCCACAGTCCAAGATTCCATTCTTTTATTAGACATTGATTGATTCAATACGTTAGGTACATGGTTCTTTATTTCATTGACAAATAGAAAAAACAACTTGAATGAGTGCACCCTTTTTGTGTAGCTTGCTTATACTTACGTTTTGTTCTCTTTAACTTATTCGTGTTGATTTTTGTTGATTTCAGCAAAAATAAAATAAATAAGTAAAATCAGTAAAAATCAGTAAAATCAAAATCAACAAAAATAAATAATCAATAATAAATATTAACAAAAATAACATGAAGAAGACAAAGCTTTACTGTCACAATAATTTCACATGAATTGATTCCTTGAACCCAAAATAAATAAAAGACATGATGTTACATCTCAAAACAATAGTTCCTCGTTACGACTTACTTTTAATGATTATTAGTTACCATAAAATTGATAGACCTATATATAGTAGAATTATGTAAAATGTTAATCTTTTTTAGAACTTTAATTGTGTAGGAGTAATTTTGTAGACAAATCTAACAATATAAGTTTTTTTTTTTTTATTTTTTGAAAATCATCAAATATTATATAAGAACTTAGTGTACCTCCCTCCTCAGATAATTTATGTTTTCTTTTATTTATTTACAAAGGTTCAAACACAGTACTGGGAAAAAAAAATTGACTTCCTTCACTAAAGATCTACTCACTTACCATACATACATGAGATGAAGTAAGCAAAAGTGGGGAGTTTAGATGGTAAGCTCTCATAATTCCAACCTCAAGGTTGGGGATTCGAGTCTCATTGACCTCCATTTCTATGTGAAAGGTGGTATTTGTTGTTTAAATGCTTATTCAAAAAACAAAAAAAACAAAAAAAACTAGAGTTGAACTTTGATGAATAATTAAAGAGTCATATAAACTTCCCAATCTGTCCTAGTTATGCCACACAAATTATGCTGAATAAATAAGGAAATCAGTATAAATGGTAATAAAAACCGATTACCAGTAGTTATATAACAGATGATGAATTTAAATTATTCTGTTAAGAGAGAGATGAGGGATTTGTTTATGGGAGTGATTCTCGGATTTGGGCCATGGATAAATGGTAGAAGATCTTACAATCTTTTGAGATAACATATGACTACTTTTCAAAAAACATCAATCTTGTCAAACACTTCATCGCCAATCAGCAATCACCCACCTCTGAAAGTCAAAGTTCATCAACTTTTGTCATTTGATTTCTTCCCAAGCTCAAATACCCAAAAAAGTTCTCATCTTTCCCCTCCATTTGTCACAGCTCAGTTCACTCTCTGTCCTCAAATCATAGGTGGGTTTAAGCAATGGAACAACAATCAACCCACAACTCAGTATCAAATTCAAACCAACCCCTTTCTAAATTTAGGTACAATTCCCCATTAACTCAAGTCACTCTTATAGGACTGGTATGTTTTTGTTGTCCTGGCATGTTCAATGCCCTCTCCGGCATGGGTGGTGGTGGTCAGCTGGATCACACGGCCGCAAACAACGCCAACACGGCCTTGTACTCCACTTTTGCAGTGTTTGGGATTCTGGGTGGTGGAATTTACAACGTTTTAGGGCCTAGATTCACCTTGCTCATAGGGTGTTTGACCTATGTCCTCTATGCTGGTTCTTTTATAAACTACAATCATCACCAAAATCAGACCTTTGTGGTTGTTTCTGGTGCCCTTTTGGGTATTGGAGCTGGTCTGCTGTGGGCTGGTCAAGGTGCTATCATGACTTCATATCCCACCAGTGAGAGAAAGGGTACTTATATTTCAATTTTTTGGAGTATTTTTAATATGGGTGGTGTGATTGGTGGGTTGATTCCTTTTGTTTTGAATTATGATAGGGCTGAGGCTGCTTCTGTGAATGATGGGACTTATATTGGGTTTATGTGCTTTATGGGTATTGGGGCTCTTCTTTCACTGGCTATTTTGCCACCAAGTCAAGTGATTAGAGATGATGGTAGTGAGTGTAGTCATATTACTTACTCAAATGTGTCCACTGAACTTGTTGAGATTCTTAAGTTGTTCTTGAATTGGAAGATGCTATTGATTGTGCCAGCAGCTTGGGGAAGCAATTTTTTCTATACTTACCAGTTCAATAATGTGAATGGGGAGTTGTTTAATTTGAGGACAAGGGGGTTTAATAATGTTTTCTATTGGGGGGCTCAGATGTTGGGTTCTGTTGGGATAGGATACTTGATGGATTTCAGCTTTCAGAGTAGGAGGAAGAGGGGTGTCCTTGGGATTGTGGTTGTTGGTTTGCTTGGGACTGCTATTTGGGGTGGTGGTCTTGCCAATCAACTGAGGTACTCTAGGGATCATGTGCCCGAGAAATTGGATTTTAAGGATTCTGGCGGCGCTTATGCAGGTCCCTTCCTGTTGTATTTTAGCTATGGGTTGCTGGATGCCATGTTCCAAAGCATGGTTTACTGGGTTATCGGTGGTTTGGCCGATGATTCTGAGACGCTTAGCAGGTAAGATAGAGTACACAATTGGTTAAGTGCCTCTCTTCTTGTTTGTTGTTTTGTCTAACTTTTCCATTAGAAAATGTTATTGCTAAATTTGGCCATCTTGTAAATTTGGCACCAGAGAGGTCCTGGAATATGAATTTTAAGTCCAAATTTATACTAGATATGATTCTAGTAACATTTGGTAGAGATTCTGTATGTATTCATTCTACTTATATTCCCTGTTATTGTAGTTGATTGTGGGAGTGGGGTGATATTGAACAATTTCATTATGATTGCTCTCCATTTTCGCATGGAGAATCACATTTCTCTGTTTCATATATGGAAACTCAATTAATGCTTACTGTCTTTGTAACTCAACACCACAGTGAAGTTTCAACATCTTAAAATAGCAAAAGTCACTTGCATGTCTATCTGGGTATCATCCTGTGATGCAACTTTCTAAATATATCCAGGGAAGTGTTTCAGACCTAGTTAGAGAGAGCTAGACCACAATTTGTGAGGTTTGAACTTATTATAATCTTCTGTTGTGGAGTTAGACTAAATCTCTGACAATCATCTGTCAATTTGGAATTTGTATAAAATACTACAAGTAGTATTCGTTTATTAAGAATCCAGTTCATATTATAGACCTAGTCAATACATTTAGAAGAAAGAGTTATGCTTTTCTTCTTGTTGTTGTTACTGTTCTTCATCTTCTGGTTAGTTGTTGTCTTGTCGCTTTTCCATTGGTATAGATTTGTTTTCCATTGGTATAGATTTGTCAAAATGAATTCCTATAGGAGGTGAATCAGTTATGTCTGTGAATTGTTTCAGATACAGTGGATTCTACAAGGGAGTGCAGAGTGCAGGGGCAGCAGTGGCTTGGCAAATTGATGTGCACAGTGCGTCCTACCTGAATCAGCTAATTATAAACTGGGTACTCACCACAGTCAGCTATCCTCTCCTGCTTCTGCTTGTCATGTTGGCTGTCAAGGATGACAATATGCATCAAAAGCAAACCCTTGTAGTTAAGGCCTAAGGGTAATGATGGACTAAGCAACTTAGCTCAACATTTATGCTTAAATTAGCTCTCCTTACATCCTCCCTCTACTCTTCTTTAAGAATTGTGATAATTATAGTGAAAATTTGATACAAGACGTGTACATTATGCATTGTCAATGCAATAAGAAGGTTTATTGGTCTTAAGGCTTTTGCCTTTTGGTGTTTATGCTGGTTTTTATTGCTTGGTGATTACCTTTGCCTCAGAATTGAAAGCTGAGCACAAAGAACTTTGCCAAGGCACCTACTCACCTGCTTGCTATTGTGTAGGCTAGTCTCTCATGGCACCTCTACGCTAATCTTGGTAGTTAGGGTGAGGCTGTCTAAAGCTTGACCTACACAAACTCTGCTAGTGGTAAGATCCTTATGGAGTGTTGTTGCTTGAGAGTTAAATGCTGAATGTATGTTTGTTCTATGAATTTTATACAACTTCTTGATCAGTTTGCATAAGGACTGTTATTATTGGTTTCGGATCTTTGTGGGGAAAGGCTTGGTTTGGCTTCTTACCAGATTTAAAATTGTAATCTTCTTGTGTATGCAAACATCATTCGTCAATGTTGTTTTCCTCTGCATATCTCACTCTTTTTCATGCTCCTATAGGGAGTTCACCAACAGGCTTAGCAGTTCCTAGGGGCAATGTCCCCTTCTCTAAACCCTTCTTGCTCTCCCAAAAAAAGAAAGAAAAGCAAAAAGAAAGAAAAAGATAACAGAAAGCAAATATATATCATCCTGTAGGCAGGTCTAGACTGCCATTTAGTACAGACGCAATGAAAGTTTGCTTGCTATTTTCTATAATGTGTGAAATGCTGGCAGTTAGGACATGCTGTCACTATTGTTGAATAAAGACTCTTACTATATAATCAAATTGACTTCTACATCTGAAGAATATGATGAGATTAAACTTCCTCCATCTTGCCTGAAAAACTGTAAGTCCATTCTCCCAGTGACAAAAATAATCTGACTAAAAGTGGTAGCTGCAGAACTACAATCTGGGCCTTGTCATGGCTTGGAGTGGCAATATTTTGTTTCTAGGTACATGGATGGCCAGAGAGATAGACATACATATTTATGCATGTACATCTATATGGGTGGGACGGTTTAAATACATATACTTTCAGCTGTATTTTTGTATTTTTGCTCGAACCAAGTGTAAATTGGTAATGATTTATTCATAGAGTACAAATGAAATGGTCTTTATCTTACTGTCTTAACCTGACATAAGAAAGGTTGTTTAAAGTTCAAAACTTCAGTCTATTAAAACCTGTTGCTTCAAACAGTTTGTTGCTCATAATCAGTTCTGGTGGATACAAATTACAACTTGCAACAACAGCTTCTAAATAGACAACCTCAAGGTTGGCTATCGGTACACAGGAAGAGAAGCTTTAAGATGCCAAGGGCTATGGGAGAATTGCACGATGGACTCCATATCATGCCATCTTGCTCTTGAGTTTCATGTGGAGATGTAGGATAAGATAATTGAGGGAAAGTAAATAGTTCTCAAATAACATTAGCCCGAAACTGCTAATATCTATTTGGTCAATTGCAGTTGCAGGAAAGAACCAGCCATATGTGTGTTGATTCACCAGAAATACAATTGAGGATTCTCAGGTAAAATCTTTATCTCTGCCATGAAAAAACATTCAGGAGGTAGTTTGTTTCTGCACCTGGCCAGAATTTCTAAGGTTAGATATCTGCAGTCGTATGGCTTTGGTTTACAATTTGTAAGGGTGTTGCGTTGCTGATTTGTGTTCTTTGCATGGAATACCAACTCATATGGATCACATATATACAAATCGTTAGTAAGTGTGTATAACTATAAAATAACAGCACCTATACGTACGCAAGGTAATCAGAAAGGAAGAAACTTTGTTTTTGCTTAATTCAAATGCTCGTTACATCGTGTACCAAGAAAAAGAAAACAAAGTTTGTACTGATAGCTCAATCACATATGCACTTTTCTTTCTGGCTTTTGAATTGTGTTTGCATACAATCTTTGTGTTTATTAGATTGTAACAAGAGGTGCATCACTTTTGTCTTCTGACTTGGGAGTCTCAGCTGGCTTGGCTTCTTCCTTTACTGGCTCAGGGGCCTTTTCTGGCTCAGAGGCAGCAACAGCTGGAGCAGCCTCGGCCTTAACCTCAGCCTCAGCCTTGACCTCAACCTCAGCCTCAGCCTTGGCCTCTTCGACCTTCTCCTCAGTCTTAGTTTCGGCTGCCTCTACGGATTCCTCCGCGGGCTTGGATTCTGAGGATTTTTCTGCCTCATTGGTTTCAGAAGGTTCTTCGGTCTTTGTCTCTTCACCTCCATTGTTGTTTTCCTGCAATAACAATAAAAGTAGAGTTCTTCAGAAAATGTACTCTCTTAACTTCCCCATCTTTCTTGTTAGCAGGTGATGGGTCAAGTCATCAAAGAACATCATCTACTAGCACAGACAGGATATGAAAATACTCTTCCATCACAAAATAAATATCGTTTTCATTTCTGCTAATTTATGTAAATGTATAATGATTAACAAATGTATATGTATCAATCGAAAATATTTTCATGATATTATCCTTTTGTAACTCTTTCTTATATATTTTGAGATAAACTGATGATTAAAGTTAAAAAAAAGCGAAAAAGACAGTTATTTTGAGACCGAGGGATTACAACATTACAAATACTATGTTTAAACTCTTCAGTTAAGGCAAATATCTAGTTACCAGGATATAACAACAATGTAGGCATATTGCATGTATATTATACCTGTGCAACTGTCTCAGATTCGGTCTTCTCAACAGCAGGAGCCTCCACAGGGGCGGGCTCGTTGACATCCAAATCCTTAGGTCTGCTAGCACAGCCGCCCATGATCGTCTGAGATTGAAATTCGGACGATAGGGCGAGTCGTTGGAGGTGGAGGCAGAAGGGGGGATAAGCTTTCCTTGATTATTCTTGCTCTCTTATTTGATAAGTGAGGCTGCTATGTACAGAGGAATGAAATATGTCTTATATATGGTAAAGGGTAAATCTAAACTTAGGGGGATGTCTTAAAATGGCAAAAGCTCCTTTTCCTATTTTTAAGATTCTGGCAAAACAAATAAGCCTCTTATTTGTGTATGACCTTTTCATATGTACAAGAAAATTTCTGTTTGAGAGTCTTTTGTGGGGAGTTTAAGAGATGGATGATTTTCATGTAACTGTTGAAGTTGGTTAATGACCGTTTAAATTAACTATTAATTAATTTATTTATTTTTTATTTATTGTGGTTTAGAGTGTTAATCATTTGGATTTAGCTGTCCTATAACTAGCTTTTCTAATCTATATAATTAGTTTAAAACGCAATGATTCAACCAGAGCTCGACACGTCAGCATGCCATGTCAGCGCTTAGTACTGCCACATATATGTTGAATCATACCTAAGAAGATTCGAACTCCAAACCTTTAGGTCTTTGATACTAACTTTTTACCAACTACTCTAACATTCATATGTGCTATTTTTATCCGAAATATTTATAATATGACATTAAATATCTTCATTTAACTAATTTTGATTCAATTTTTAACAATATTATATCAATTAATGTTCAAAATAAAATAAACAAAGACCTATCAAATTCACTTGGTAAACAATTGTAGTTATAATAGAAAAATAGCTCAGCCAATTCTTTTTCCTTAAAAGAACATCTAAGTTTATAAGTTAACCAAATAGTAAAGTAGATTACCTATTCTAATACAAAATTAAACAATTCTAACAGGCAAAAAATCCACTTTCAATAAGCATGTGTTTAGGTTCCACTCACGTATAATTAGATAAGATTATTAATATGAGTGAAATTTCATTTTCAAAATGTGATGCAAAATTACACATTAAAGTGAATAAAAACATAAAATTTCAAGAAAAAAATATTATACAAATGAACTCATAAAAAAGAAAGAGAAAGAATAATATGATAACGGACTTATCACAATTCTAATCCGTGCATCGCACGGGGTACAAACTAGTTGTGGAATCAATATTGTGTTAAAATAAAAAAAAAGAATGCACCAAACAAAAAACCAAAAAACGAGAAAGAAAATAAAGCCCAACACATATCTGATATCTCATACACTATGTATGAGACGGTCTAAATTTATTGTGTGTCTAATGGGAAATAGTTGGTATACTGAATAGAGGTGGCAATCGGGTGGGTCGGGTCAGTTCTGGGTCGGGTCATTTTGATTTCGGGTCATTATCGGATCGGGTTAAATCGGGCACAATATTATTCGGTTCGGGTTGGGTCGAGTCGGGTTGAATCGGGTTCTTGCTAATTTCGGGTTTCGGGTCAACTTGGGTCGGATTATTTTGGGTTCCGGATTAACACGGGTCGGGTTAGTTCGGGTTTTTATAGATACGGGTTTTGGATTAAATTGAATTTTAGGTCGTATTAATTTGAATTAAGCTTAA
>BSSO01007984.1:0-10513 GCA_030267885.1 Mesembryanthemum crystallinum | reverse complement strand
CTTTCACTTTATATAAGGGGTAGAGAGTAATTTTGCCTCATCCTTGGTATGTGTGCATAAAGCAACTGGAAAGATTATTCAAGGACGGAGGGAGTAACATTTTTTTTTAGCTTGAAACTATAATCACTTTGACAGTTTTATCCACTAAGTGAGAGAAATAAAGTAACTACAACTTCTTTTGTTCATTAAATGTGAGAATATGTCTTCTACCATATATGTCATATTAGTAAAACTGACGGAAAAAGTAACGGAATCAAAGATAAGAACTACAGTGAATTTTTTTTATCAGATCTCAGGTCACCAAAATGGGAATAGTTAAAACTGAGGTCACCGGTTTAATATTACACTATACGTCAGGGCACTAAAACGAAATTTTTCCTTATTATTATTAAATGATGGGTAAGTAAGCAATTCAATTCAAGGTCATTAAAAATATGATTTTAGTTCTTTGTTTATGTATTTACACACTTTTAACAACAACAACAACAATAATAATAATAATAATAATAATAATAATAATAATAATAATAATAATAATAATTATTATTATTATTATTATTATAATTATAATAATAATAATAATAATAATAATAATAATAATAATAATAATAATAATAATAATAATAACAAATTGGTTTTAACCACTTTTTAAAATAGCTTGTTTTAAAACAACCAACTTTGATAATAAAGTTTTACGTTAATCACCTTTAACATTTTATCGAATAGAAACCGGCCACCTCTCGCCGGATTCTGGTGGAAAGACATAATTTTATTCCCATTTTACCCTCACATGAAATGCACGTGTCCACTTATGTCTCCTAAACTGATTCAGATTCCATGCATATATGGGAAAAGAATAAAAGACAAGAAGGGAATTTGAATCATTTTAGCAGACATAAGCGGGCACGTGCATTTCATATGAGGGAAAACGAGAATAAATTTATATCTTTCCACCAGAATCCGGCGAGAGGTGGTCGGTTCCTATTTGATGAAATGTTAAAGGTGGATAAAGTAAAATTTTATTAACAAAGTGGTTGTAAAACAAGCTATTTTAAAAGTTGGTTAAAACCAATTTTTTCTAATAACGGAAATTTCCTGTGTTACCCCTGAACTTTGCCCTAATGCCAATGGTGTCCACGCTTTTTCAATAATGCCAGTGCTACCCCTGAATTTTGACTTTAACATTTTTCGTACCCTTGAACTTAGACTTTAATATTTTCCGTACACTAATGGTTGACGGATCTCCTTTTTCGTTAGATTTTTTTAACTATTTGACTTAGTTAATGTATGGGGCACTATAAAATGACTGATATACCCTTACTTGCCTTAGTTACACAACTAGTAGGTATTTGACAAACATTCCTCTTATAAATCTGAAGAAATTTTTTGGAGGTCTCACAATGGTGGGTGGGTCGATTTATAAGGAAAAGGCCTATCAAATACTTAGCCGGTGTGTAATTAAGGCAAGTAAGGGTATATCAGTCAGTTTACTGTGCCCCCATAAATTAACTAAGTCAAATAGTAAAAAAAATCTAACAAAAAGGAGCTTCGTTAACCATTAGGGTACGAAAAACGTTAAAGTCAAAGTTCAGGGGTACCACTGGCATTATTTGAAAAGTGTGGGCACCACTAGCATTAGGCCAAAGTTCAGGGGTACCATAGGAAATTTCCGTAATAATAATAATAATAATAATAATAATAATAATAATAATAATAATAATAATAATAATATTAATAATAATTAAACTAACATTAACTTAACTTAACTTATTGTGACTAAACTGAAATGAACTTATTGCGACTGAACTGAACTTAAACTTATCAAAATAAGTTTAAAAGAACAGGCCCTTTGTTGCAATCGTTTAGTTAATTGTATGAAAAAGTAAAACATTAATAATACAATTACATATAAACAACCTTAGAAAGAAAAATAAATTAGTTGAATAATACAAAGAAAAACAAAAAACAAAAGAAAACATGTTGCTAATAAGCTCTTCAGTAGCGTCCACTCAAATCCACCCAAACATAAACATGTTAAGGTTTATGTTCATTTCGACAATCCCATACAGCATTCATTTTAATTCAAACCAATTCAATTATGCAATTACTTATTTTCTCACATATGATAATAATATTTCATATCTCAAATGAACAATGTCTTATCAAATCCGTTCCTAATTCTAATGCTAAAACCTAATAGCATCGGATGTATTTTACTCGATGCTATATGAGTGATTTATCTAGCATTATTTTGGCGTAGTGTCAACAAATACCAGGAGCCCTCGACCTTATGCTATTTTTTTTTATTTTTTTTTTGGTAGGAAAAGGGCAATTAAATTAAATTAAACAAGTCCAGCAGCCATGTGGACTGCATCAACATCACAGTCACCCTGTGCCATAGGGGATTCATCATCCAAGATATTGAAACAATAGAGGGGGATTAGGTAAGTTTACAAAACAGTCATGATCAAGTTTCCTTACAAATTTAGCTAGAGCATCAGCAACGTTGTTCTTGTTCCTCCCTTCATACTGGAATTCCAATCTCATCCCATGACTTGTAACCCTGCAATCCAGAATCAGGTTCTGTAAATATTAGGAGTATTGTGAAAACCACCATCTTTGATCCAGTCAATTGCTTTCTTTGAGTCACTCCTTAGTTCCACATTTCACCATCCATTCGTAGTAGCACACTGTATTCCATCTCTAATTGCAAGTAGCTCTGCACACAATATATCAGGAGCTTTCCTCCTTCTAACAAAGCCCGTTAGCCATTTACCATTAGAATCACGCACACATCCAGCAATACCAGTGATAGGGGAAGGCCAAACCACTGAAGCATCCACATTGATGCAAACCCAACTCATAGGAGGTGGTTTCCAAACATCAGAGGGACCTGGGTTCAGGTTGGTTTGAGGGGTTGGTTTAAGGTTAGAGACAAACTCATGGGTATTGAAAATGATTTTGTTTAGCCAAATGTGTGGTGGTATAGTTTTGCTATTAAAAACAATTTCATTCCTCCTGAGCCAAATGCCCCAGCATAAGAACCCAAAAAGAATGCCCCAGGGTAGATTGTGAACATCTTGGTTGGACAAGAGATTAGTTTTGAGCCAATCATGCATGGAACCAGTGGTGAAAAACGTTTCAGGTGTATCAATTAAATCCCATATTTCATTAGCCAAGAGACAGTCTCTCAGCACATGTGTATTTTCATTGACAGTAGGGCAAGATAAGCAAATAGAATTAGGCAAAATGTGTCTCCTGAATAGGGTATCCTTATAGGGGATCCTGTCAAAGTATGCCAACCAGAATAAGAAAGCCATTTTTGGAGGTATATCAAGTTTCCAAACCCACTTTGTGTTTAAAGAAGCCATATCATCATGCCCTAGATTATGGTCCTTGAGCAAATTTGAAGCAGTGTATGTCAGGGAGAGGCTAAATTTATCATCATTAATTAGCATGTAAGATTTAAAATCAGCACAGGGAATGGTACTATGGTAGGTATGGGAACACTCTCAATTGCATCCACAATATCCTGAGGTAGACAAAAGGAAATTTTTTCAAACCTCCAAGTACCCCTGTCAAGGCATTGGCTCACCCTTAGGTTAGTCTCCTCAAGAGTAAGGGGGCCACTAATCAAACCCCTAAGAGCCCTTACATCTGTCCACCTATCCTCCCACCAATTGATTTTTTCCCCATTACCCAACACCTAATGCATCTGATTTTGCAAAAAATCCCACCCCTGCCAGATGTGAGAACCCCTATTAAAGGGTGTAAAATCACTATTATGACAGTACTTGGCCCTAATAACAGTGCTAGCAAGGTTATCAGGGTTAGTACTAGTTGTATCTTTGAAGCTCTGAACACCAGTAACTGAATTTCCCCTAAACAATCAAGTTCAAATTTACACGTGGTTTCTTAGGGCATCCTTATTTGCCACAACTCGTTTTGTCATGCCACCTCTCATCATCCCACAAACCGCACCACCTTCACAAACCTCTCACAAACCCTTTCTTCCCATTAAAAAAAAGAAAACTATTTTCAGCTTTTTCTCAAGACATGTATGGCCCTCTTATTCGCCTAGCCATTTCTCCATTAATTGCATTTAACTATATATTTTATTCTTTTTTTAGGCCAAAATCCGCTTTGTGCAAACAAAGCAGTTGTATGCCAGTCTTCAAAAACATGCTCTCCCATTAAAGCTTTGTGTTTTTTCATCTAAACAAACCCCTCCCACAAAGCATTGATGGGGATGCCCATACTAAAAATTTCCAATGCTCAGACTTCATTTTAACTGTCTTCAATTTTAAACAAGAGTCGTGGTTGGCGGGTGGAAATTTGGAGAGTTACTATATGTCTTTATGAGAAAGAGAGAGGAAGCAACTGTTTTTCTGTAAGAGTCAAAAAAAGTTGTTGTGCATCATCCTTTCAAATATAAATGAAACATACAACATGGTTGTTTTTGTATTGATTCTTATTCAAACCATCCTTTCTTTATTGTAATCTTGTGTTTCGCTCAATTTATGTCTTGCATTTAAGTCTAATAGTAAAAATTGGGTAAGCAATATTTATAATTTTCATTTTTTTTTTTTTGAGTGTTGGCTAGAAGGACTTGGGCGTGTTAAGGGGAGCTCTTAACGAATGATTTTGGGTATTCTACAAATAAATTTCATGTAGGTGTTCCGATCAAGAGGTTTGAACCTGACATGGTGTATATGCAACGATGTTATTATTATTATTATTATTATTATTATTATTATTATTATTATTATTATTATTATTATATGAGGAAAACAAACCCTTGGGTATACACAAGAACACATATTTAAGTAACAAAGAATAAAACAACAATGAAAGGAAAAATGCAAACAAATATATACTCTGATCCCTCCTATTTTATAATAAGGCTGTGTTTGGCACCAAAAGCTAGCTTTTGGCAGCTTTTGGACAAAAGCTACAGTTTAAAGCTTGCAGCTACTTGTTTTTTCTCTCAGCTACCAAACAAAGATTTTAGCAAAACTACAGCTACAGCTGATTTTTGAAAGCTATTATGAATAGCTTTCACTTGACTGCTAGATTTTGAGTAAAAGCTACAGCTTGAAGCTACAACTTGTTCTTTTTTCTCTCTGCTACCAAACAAGATTTTAGTAAAAGCTACATCTAAAACTCACAGCTACAGCTAATTTTACCAAACATAGCCTAAGTGTCTATTTTTGTGTTTTGAGGTGAACTTTGACTTATTATAAGAGAGTGTCAAATAAAATCAATATTATTGAAAAAAAATAGTGTAGGAGATAATTATGATAAAATAGAGTGACAATGCTGATGAAGTCTTGGCCTAGTGGTTAATACTGAGACTTTGGGTAGATTAGGTCCCAGGTTTGATTACCCCCTCCCCCTGTTGTATGTAATTTATTTTAGTGGCCTTTGTGCCTCTTTTGGACCAAAAATAAAAATAAAAATAGAGTGACAATAAAAAGCATAAAGATAAAAAGAAATACATTAAATGTTTGGGATGCGTCTATTAGCAAAACTTACTATCTATTAGCATTGGTTATAGTTACCAAACCCCATTCCCCGCGTTATAGCTTTGATTTCCATTTTCATGTCTACGTCACATTTCTTTTATTCACTTTTTTCTATGTTTTTTTTTTCCCCCAAATATTAGGTTCGTTAATATTACCAGTCCACCTCAAAACTGGCATTGGTACAAAAAATTTAATAGAGTGATAAAAAAGTGATATTAGATAGAAAAAAGTGGTATTTAAAATTGGTATTAATGGTAACGTAATCCTTGTGTACAACCGTCTAACCATTAGACGACTAAATCTAATGATCACTTTTCGCAATTTATGGGCTACTTTTAGCCACTTAAGGGATACTTTCTGTATTCAAAAATTTTCTGTGGTACCCCTGAACTTTCGCCTAATGCCAGTGGTGTCCAAGCTTTTCCAATAATGCCAGTAGTACCCCTTAACTTTGAATTTAACATTTTTCATACCCTTGAACTTAGACTTTAACATTTTTCGTACCCTAATGGTTGATGAAACTCCTTTTCCGTTAGATTTTTTTAACTGTTTGACTTATTAAATGTATGGGGCACTGTAAAATGACTGATATACCCTTACTTGACTTAATTACACAATTGTGAGCTATTTGACAAACATTCCTCTTATAAATCTGAAGAAATTTTTTGGAGGTCTGACAATGGTGCGTGGGCCGATTTATAAGGCAAAGGCCTGTCAAATAATTAGCCGTTATGTAATTAAGCCAAGTAAGGGTATATCAGTCATTTTACTGTGCTCCACAAATTAATTAAGTCAAATAGTAAAGAAAAATCTAACGGAAATGAGCTTCGTCAACCATTAGGGTACGGAAAATATTAAAGTCAAAGTTTAGGGGTACCACTGGCATTATTGGAAAAGCATGGGCACCACTAGCATTAGGCCAAAGTTCAGGGGTACCACAGGAAATTTTCGTTTTATATTTTATAGTAATTTTATAAAACTAACTTAAGTCATGAAAATGTAGCCCCTAAGTCGATAAAAGTAACCACCAAATTGCAAAAAGTTATTCCTCGATTGGGTCGAGTTGTATAAAGTAGCCCCTAAACCACTAAAAAATAACCCCTAAGTTACGAAAAGTCACCATTAAATTATGTCGTCTAATGGTAAAAAGTAAGTTTGCGAAATATTAAATATATTTTATCATGATTTGTGTGTGTGTGTATATAAGTGGAACTATAATATGCACGTAGTTTTTATAGTATATTGCATAATAGGAATTTTGAAATTGTGATTGCATAAAAGATAAGTATATATAAAGTGAAGAAAGATGATAGATTGAGTAGACAACTTAGGCTATGTTTGGCAAAATTAGTTGTAACTTTTTTGTTTCAAATCTTGTTTTATAGCTGAGATTTAAAAAAAAAAAAAAAAAANAACTAACAATAGCTTTACTCAAAATCTAGATGTCAAGTGAAAGATAATATGGATAGCTTCCAAAAATCAGCTGTAACTGTAGCTTTGTTAAAATCTTGTTTGGGAGTTGAGAGAAAAGAGAACTAAGCTTCAAGTTTCAAGCTGTATCCTTTGCTCAAAAGTTAGCTTTTGGTGCTAAATATAGCCTTAGTGTTCAACTATCATCTTTATTATAAAATCAGAGTAGCTAGTTAATTATCTGTAATTTAATATACTACGCATAAAGTTACTTTTTCCTTTTTCTTTTAGCATATTTAAAGATTAGTTTTTTTGTGTTGGTCAAGTAATCTAATACGTACACTACACATAAAGTTCCAAACTTTGGAAAAATGCTTTAAGTTTAAGCATATTAAAGCTATTAGGACAAATAAATAGTACTAGCAATTTTGAGAAGAAATAAATAAGTTGAGTTCTTCTGCATTTGGTTTAATTTGGATGTAGAACTACTTTGGGTTGTACTTGTTTAACTAAAACATGCTAAATTGAATTGAACTAACTGAATAGCTAGTAACATGCGAGAGAAAAAGTGTGTTGAAAATTATATAAAGCTTAACCGAATTAAAATAAACTGAATGCAAAATTGATAAGTTGAAATGAACACAACCTTATATAAAATAATTATTTCAGCTAGACTTAAACAAACTACATACAAGTGTAAACAAGAAATTGGTTATGGCCTGGTTCAGGCAATAACTAAGCACCACCATATGCATGTGAATTTGTTCTCTTATTTACTCACATGACAAATTTTTTAGTAACAGGCACAAGTTTATAACATAACGTATGCAGACCAGTTATCGTAGGTTATGGTTAATATACTTAAGAGCCTTAAAATTGTGGTAGCTTTGGGAGATATTTACGCTGTTGGTGGAATCACGACGGTGCATGAGCTAGCTAGCACTCATGATTTAATTCATGTGTCTGGAGGCATATGGAAATATGTTAGTGGGTCGTCAATTCTCATCTGATGGGTCAGCCCATTATTCCCCGATATCTCTTTGATGATTGTTAACCACTATAATATAGGACAAATCACTGTAACATGACGATATTAGCCGTTGATAATAATTAGACAAATTTAACCCGTTAATTTTTTTTTGAGACGAATTTGACTTGTTAATTACTCCCTCCGTCTCAAGAAATTCTTTACGTTGGACTTTTTACGGTCTCCAATCAACACTTTGACCATAAATAATTGTAATTTTATATAAATAAAAGTTATAAAATGATGATATTATGAAATATTAGTTAATATGAATCTAATATAAGTATTTTTATTATGTAAATCTTTACATATTTATACTAATTAATGGTCAAATTTTTTTTTTTATCTTTAACCTCAAAATGTCAAACATAAGGAACTTCTTGAGAAAGGGGAGTAATTGATTTTATTTGCATATATAGTCATGACCATGATAATTATTAGTCATAACCAATTAAAAATAAAAATAAAGTACAAAAGTCATGACCAAATAGGTCATTAGTTACGACTAAGAGGTATAACATACGATTAGTACTATCTAATTATCTAAACAAAAATTAGAGTAACTTATAATGGTTGACTATAAGTTATAATGGTTGACAACCACCGAATTTTTTTTCTTATTTTTCTGTATCTGATCTGAGTCGCGTGTGTTAAATTCTCAACATTTGGGCCCATTAGAGAGTGTCCATAACATGGAGGAGGTTCCAACCCAAAACCAATTGGCAATGGGTGGAGTAACACCTTTAGTTATAAACACCTCAAGCCTCTTCTATTTTATCCATGTGGGACTTTCCCACTTAACACCTCGCCGCACGCAAAGACTCATCTTGGGCTGCAGCGTGGACACATCAAAGCCTACACAGGCTGTCACACGCGCGTGGTGTTAAATTCTCAACAGAGAGTATCCATAACATGGAGGAGGTTCCAACCCAAAACCAATTGGCAATGGGTGGAGTAACACCTTTAGTTATAAACACCTCAAGCCTCTTCTATTTTATCCATATGGGACTTTCCCACTTAACAGCGTGGGGGCCAAATGATATCCGCGAGAATCGCGGTTGATGATAATATTGGTTAATTGCCCTACGTACTCGTGCATCATTCATGGCAACCACTAGTATTTTCGTAATATTGATAAAATAAAAGGCTAAATTCAACTCAATTATCCTATAAATACAAGTGAGCTCCATAAACGTTAGCCCACAAAAACAAAACAAGTCCTTCAAATAAGATAATGGCCATGCAAATGCAGTCCAACTTACTAACTCACCATTCACTTATAACAAACCCCAATTCCCGCCCATCCCTCACACTCCGCCACTGCGCACCACCAATCTCCGCGGTGGCAACCGCCCCGAAGCGGCCACCACCGACCCTATTATTGCCACCGGCGAAGGCGGAGATATTCAAGTCCTTAGAAGGATGGGCTGGCCAGCACGTGCTCCCCTTGTTGAAGCCAGTGGAGGAGTGCTGGCAGCCCCATGATTTGCTCCCGGACTCATCTCAGCCGTTCGATGAGTTCATGGACCGCGTCCGGGAGCTCCGAGACCGAACAGCGGAGCTCCCAGATGAGTACTTTGTGGTGCTGGTGGGTGATATGATCACTGAGGAAGCACTGCCTACTTACCACTCAATGCTTAATTCTATGGAGGAAATTAGAGATCGTACGGGTCGGGATCCAGGTCCTTGGGCTACTTGGATCCGGTCATGGACCGCGGAGGAGAACCGCCATGGGGACTTGCTAAGGAGTTACTTGTATTTGTCGGGTCGGGTTGATATGGTCATGGTTGATCGGACCATTCAATACTTGATTCAAGCTGGCATGGTTAGTTCTTTACTCCATTCGTTCTATTAAAATCTTGACACATTAAAATGAAGCCTAATGATATTTGTCTTCTCAAAAGATATCTAATTTTGTCTTCTATAGTATTTTTTTTTTTTTTTTTTACAATTGTAATAAAAACATCAAATTTTTGTAGTAAAAAATATCAAATCTTTTACTGCATAAACATTATTTTTTTTTACTACGACTCATAATTTATTTATTTTTACTAAGAATACAAAACTAGATGTGTTTTGAGAAGACATGTATCATTACCCTAAAATGAAACCATGTTTTATAATGACTATTTCAATATTTTGTTGCCAAAAACTTTTGTAATTAGTTGATAAAACGTTTGGGTAAATTTCAGTGAGTATACCGATACTTAATGTAAATATAAATAGGTTTAACGACGTTTTAGCATAGAATATATCGAGTTATATTCCTTTTGTCAGAGCCGGCCCTGGCCCAGGGCAACAGGGGCACCTGCCCAGGGCCCAATGGGAGGAGGGGCCCAATATTCAAGGTATCTCTATTTGTAAAACCAGAAAAAGAAAAAGCCGATTTTCTTTTTGAGCTTTGAGTCAGTTAAAACTTAAAAACACAAATACTGCAAGTCTGCAACACTTTCCTATACAAAATCTGACATAATGCTTTGAGTTGGTAGGGCCCAATCACTTTTTCTTGTAATTTGGGGTGGGGTGGGCATCTATTTAGAGATATAGAGAG
>BSSO01007983.1:0-10513 GCA_030267885.1 Mesembryanthemum crystallinum | reverse complement strand
CACCTCCAACCTCCACTTTTGCCCTTTAATTTCTTCCATTACCCCCTTAATTATTCCCCCCAATCCAAGCGGGGCCATAGTAGTAATAGTTACTATTACTATTACTATTATATTGTAGTACTCATTGGGTAGTACATAGTCTATTAATTTATTATTGTCGTTCTCGTACTGTTTCTTGCTTTTTTTACGTTTCTAGATAGACACAGAGAAATTTACATAACATCATAGGTATGCATTATTGATATACCAATAATTCATATCCAACATAGACTAAAGCTTACTATACGTACCCAATGTATGATTCTAAAGCCGCTACTGTAGATTTTCCATTCATATTAATATGAATCACAATCCATACTAGATTTTTGTATATCTTGAAATGTAATCAACAGTCAAATAATAGAATGAAGGATGTTTTTTTGGGGACGTACTTATATAACTTAGTTTGAATTCTTTTTAATTATAAAGTTTTACCTTTATTATTTTGATTATATTTTTTAGCCAAATTTCTACAACTACTACTTTATGCAATAGTACTAAGAAGAAATTAATGAGGGCACTCACTTGAGTTAATTTTTAAATTTTTCTGAAGCTGAAATCGCATATTTGATATTCCTTTTAAGCCAAAAGGTGGCATGCATCTTTTGTTTGTAATTTCATCTTCAAGTTCCGCACAAAAAAGAGTTTTTTAAGGTGTACAAACGTGATTCATTAAAGATGACACTGCTTTTTCCAAAGTTAATTTAATTTGATTAGTTGATGTACTTGGACTATGACTCGTTGTTAAATATTTAAAGCAACTGTCTTAGTATTAAACTTCTCTTCTAAGTACTACTTAATTTTTTATCTTAGCAATTACGCCTATTCTATGTTTGTTGAACTCATACTTCTATTTTCTTTTTCGTTTTTTTTCTCACTTTAATTTTTTCTTTTCTAAATATTTTACTATCTTTAGAAGTGTAAAAATGCAATGTTAAATTTTCAGGCAAGACTATCTTTGAGGCATTATTTTATGGAGACACATAAATCTTTTATGATGAAACATATTACTTCATTATTTTATGGAGTATGTCATTACATTTAAGATAATCTTTGTGTTTGAACTTATATCATCATAAACTAACTGAAAGTCATCTCACTAAAGTTGGAGTTACCTCTCTAAAATCATCCTTAAAATTAATATATATGTCATTTAAAATTTTTTTTAAATAGAAAATTAATCAAAAAATATTTCTTAAAGTAAAGTATAGGATATTAGTGTAGTAGGAAGAAACTTACAATCCTCCAACAGCGAGCGCGGCACCAACAACGAAGACGGTGCCACCCTGAGCACCATGGTACATGACAAGCTTGCTACCATACCAAGAATTGAAGGCCCAAACAGCAAAAGTAACACCATTGCTACCGATAGCCACACCCTTAGCCAATCCTTGTTTAAGCCCGAGATTGACCGACCCTTCTAAGGCAGCTGAGAAGCTAGCCATGGTTTTGCTCTCTCCTACAAAGGCGTAGACAGTTCTAATGGAAGAGATTGCTTGCTCCGCGACATTACCGGCTATGCTGTACTCCACAGCTAGCTTCCTAGCTAGCCCCATTAGTATCCGGCCGTACATCAAGCCAGGAATTACAAGGAGAATTATGAATGGGAACCCAACTAATGATAGCTTCCACAGCAGTGCAAATGCTGTTACGTAGCTTCCGATGAAGGTTGATGTGTTCATCAAAAAATTTGGTACCTAATTTAATCATGTACAGAAGCAACAAATATCATTATAAAGGTTGATAGAAATGAAATCCCTAATTTAAATGACGGGAAATGGTTAGGACAGTTTTGCACTAGCATCAATAATAAGTAACGCTCTGTTAGGGGTAGTTGTCAGTTGCCAGTTTTTTATACCTTTTCACTGATGACATCTTGAATGGTGAGGCTATCACTTGAAACACTGGTGATCACTTCAGAAGTGCTAGCAACATGCAAATCAAAGTAGCCTACATCTTGCCTTAACACTGCTTTCAAGTATCTGTACCTCATTCTTGCTGCCTGCCTTTCTCCTGTCCTTGTCCAGCAATATCCCTCTATATTTCCCAAAAAAAAAAAAAAAAAAAAGGAAAAAGTTAAAGAAGCATTATTTACTGTATGATAATTCTCAAGATACTTAATAGAGCAAGACGTATGAATACACGATTATCATTTCGTCTTGAAAGAGATAATCTTATAGAATGATTTTTGTAAGACGGTCAAAAAATATCACTTAATAGACTAAAAATGAAGCATCTGTGTAAAAAAACACAGCTGATATTAAGTAGATCAAATTTTCATGAAAATGACCAAAAGTATACCCACCTAGGAAAGAAACGATCCATGCTCCAGCCCCCACCATACACAGAACTGCTGCATTCTGCCACCGAAAATTGCCATTTGATAAACATCAACAAATAATGAAGTAAATGAATGTCATAATTTGTGTTTGTTAAATTAACTGACATTTGACCCAAGAGGTGTTGGCCCACTGGTAAACAAAGCGGCTTATACACCAGGTCACGGGTTCGAGCCTCCTGGGGAGCATCTACACGAATTTATTCGTGGAATACCCGAGGCCGTGCGTTAGGAGGTGCCCTTTAGCCACGCCCAAGGAGGAAGGAAGTTCCTCCTTAAATTAACTGACATTTGAACCACAGGTTCACCGGGTTAAGACTAATCATGTTCGCACCGTATCGGCCCACCAAAGGTAAAGTGCACCCAACAAGTACTTTCTCCATTCACAAAAATCGAACTCTCGATCTTGGTTAAGTGATGAGAGTGTCTTACCACTCCACTTGCAAACGGGTTCTAATCTACATCTTGAGACACTCCAATGAACTTTACTAGCTAAACTATAACCACCATGTTTAGCTGGTGCTATAAAAAATTGCATCAGAAACTTAGGTCCAAAGCCGTCTACAACCACTTTTGTGCTTCATTTGCACCCAATAAATAAATAAATAAAATCCTAAAAACAACATGCATACATAATTTAGCTTGGTGCCAGCTTATAAAAGCAAAAAAGAAAAATGGAATTTAAATTAAAANAAAAATTGAAGGATGGAAAGAAAAATAGCATACCTTATTGATGTTGTGAGTAAAAGCATCAGGAGAGTTGAAATTAGAGCTGCCACCAATGTTGTTCATCAACTTACTAGTGACAAACAATGTCAAAGGCAATGTCAACCCATCACCAACGGCTCCGATCAACCCAAGCACCATCAACAACAAATCTACACCGTCCGCATGCATGAATATGCTCCATATTGATCCACCACCACCAGTTTTGTTCTTTACTTGCTGCTCACCTTTTTCCTTCTCCCCCATCTTCTTCTGTAGATGAGGAGAGAGAAAAACAGAGGACAAGAGAGAGAGAGAGAAATGAACCCAGAAAGTTCTGGTATACCTCTGTTTTTAATTTGATATTGGGCTGAAAGTGAGTATTAGAATTGTTTAAAATGTTGCTTGTAACTTCATAAACTATGAAATGATGGCTTTGTTTGGACTCTTGTAATGTTAGGGGAGAGAGACAGAGCAGGGGGTGGTGTGTATTTATAGCTGAAAGATGTTAGTTACCTTATCAGGGGGAGGTTTTGTCTTGTGATTGTAGTCTTAATTTATTTTAATGAAAATTGTATACTCCAGTTGTCTATTTAGTGTACCATCACATACAAGTATAGCATATTATGAGTATGTTTGAGTAGTTGTAACTGTAGCTGTTGCTTCAAATCTTGTTTGGTGCATGAGAGAAAAAAAAAAACAAGGTACAACTTCAAAGTGTACTTTTTACTCAAAATCTAACTATCAAATGAAAGCTAGTATTAGTAGCTTTTATTTGATAGATGTCAAGTAAAAGCTAACTTTTGCATCAAATCTTGTTTGGTAGATGAGATAAAAATGAACAAATGGCAAGTTTCAAACTGTAGCTTTTGCTTAAAAGTTAGCTTTTGAAAGATTTTGGTGCCAAACATACCCTTTACTCCTCATCTATTATTAAAATATAATGTTGAACTGAACAGAATTCATAATATTTAGTGTACAACCACATACTCCTATAATATATGCAAAAGTAAAGTCCTCATCGGTTCTATATATAGAATAATGTTGAATTGAACTGATAATATTTACTGTACAATGTACTCTGTATGAGATAAAAATACATTATTGAATTGAATGGGCCCTATCAATATGTGATCCATTCAACCTTTTATATTCAAGCAAAGAATTGCATGAACTTGGTTCATATATATGATGTATCAAATGAAAGTCAATTATCTGAGATGGGAAAGAAAGTCACCCGTCAAAAAGTGGCAGTTACTGTGAAAGTCATATTACTATAGAAGTCATCCCTCTAACATGTAAGAGTCACACTTCAAATCTATCTAATATTTATTTTAAAAAAAATTGGCAACATTATGAGCAGTTATCCATATTAACAATAAAGGGAATTGCTGTATAGTGTATACTACACCAATTTTTGGAGTATATGGAGTACAAATTAAATTGTTGAAAATATGGAAAAAAAAAACTTTTAAAAATTGTTAAAAAGAAAATGTTTAGGGTTTCAATGAAGGGGCATGTGAACTGTGAAGGTGGGGTGACCGTTTGAGACGATTACGGTTGACTTATTAGAGATGTCTCAAGTTTAGAATCGTCACTAATGACGATTTCCTCTTTTGCAAACCTCTCTCACTTACACAACACAGAGGAGAGAGAAAAAAATATTTTAAAATGAAACTTAAAAAATTAGGATAATTAATGTGTTATAAAATAAGATGCTGATTATTGCACTTGTAAAATATACTAGTATTTTAATAACTTTACAACTCCAATTTGGTGTTTTTAGCTCGTGGTTTTTGAAGAGAAGTTATCAAAAATTGTTGTGTCAATATCAGCTCTAGTGTTTACACAATTATAAGTTATAATAATGGCTCTCAGTCAGTATTATTAGATACTGTGTTAGATTCGTCTACATCCAAATTCTCTTTTCTTTTCCACCTTTTGGGGGCACAGGACACACATAATAACAGTTGAAGATCAGAATTGGTTCTTTGCTTCTTTCTAGTACAGTACTAGAATTTCATTTTCCTGTTTAGGAAATGTTAAAGTCTGAATATGTCAAATAATCACCTTTAGAATATTTTTATTTAAAATTGTTTTGAGTTACACAAGTCCATCGGGTGATTCTTACCATGACCTAAATTAGTCTGTTCTTGTCGATCATATGTTGTAGCTCAATCGGTTGACATCTTGTTATGTGAGCCTAGTGATCGACCTGATTTTATATCCGTGTGATCGAATGTTTCTTAGTTCTTATGACCGAAACACCAAGATTGCAGGCATAGTAGGGATTTACGGAAATAGTGAAGGTACGTAATTGGTTTGGTGGGTTCGCTTGGCAAGTTCAAGCTGAGAATGCAAGAAATGCTGAATTAGATGTTAGTACAAAAGCGTTTGAGCTTCTGCGGGCAAGGAAAAGAGTGGTGGTGGTTGTTAGGGCTTGTTTACTTAAATGTAATTTTGATTACAATGTAATAAATCATTTTATTGAATGGAGATAGGGGTAGAAAAGAGGGGATGGACGAGAGTGATTGAGAAACATGTAATTGATTACATGTACATCAATCTTTGTAATCACAATCACTCTAGTATAACCAATAAATGTAATCATCATTACATGGCTAGAAATAATTATTTTTACAACCAACTTAACACCTACACATTTTATGAATAGCCATAAGCATGTCTACAACTACAAAATCTTCATTACGTTGTAATTACCATCACACCCAAGTAAACACCAGCCACCTTACTGTTTCACCAGTACGAGTTATGAACTGTCTTCATGACCTGAATAGTACATTGCAGGCATCTTATGAGCATGATTCAGATAGTGTGGGTAGAGCATGATTCATAAAAGGAAACATGATAGTAGACGCACTGGCTAAGGAAGCAAGGAAGGATCATGAGTTTGGTTCAAAAATTGGATTCATAGAAGGAAACATGGTGGTAGACGTACTTCTTATGTAATGTTTTGGACGATCATGTTAGTGGCCGGTTCTTTTTCTATGAGGCCTGTTGTGCATCTTATCTTTGTTCTGGGTGAAATTTTTGTTTTGATTTAAGTACTTAAAAAAAAAATGGTGTCGTTAATATGGCCTCAAAGGTACCAAATAACAAAATCAATTTTCGAAATTTCGTATGGTATTCCTCAACTTTGGCATTAGTGGTACTTGAACTTTTTGTAAAATACTAGTGGTACCCCTAAACTTTGGATTTAACAATTTTCGTACCCCATGGACTAACACCGTTAAATTAATAAGGTTTAAAAAAATTTAAAATTAAAAAATAAATATAAAAAGACTAAATTGCCCCCCTCCCCTCACTTCGTCATTCTTTCCCTACTTTCTCTCTCCTCCATCTCTCTCCGTTCTATCTGTGTCACTATCGTCTTTATCCCAGCCAACCCCATAATTTCATGCGCCCTCTGCTTCTAAGAGTGCCAAGACCAGCCCCCCTCCTTGTGTTCCACCGTTACAAACAAATTTGAAGCTACTTTGGATCTTGTTGAACGCAAGCTCTCATCAAATTCAACAAACATTGCCCGATCTCTTCTCCTTTTATCTCTCCTCCTCTCTTTATTTCTTCTTCATCAACTCAACACCACCACCACCAATGTCCCTTCACCTTCTTGATTTGGTTTGAGATTTGAGAAACCCTAAACTATCACCCTAAACATTCAATTTCTTCAATGGTGGCTCAATCGGCTGTAGAGACCACGACCCGCAGGAATATGGTCCCACATGTGACAAGTTTACTCGGTTTTGGAAAGAAGTCGCCAATAAGTTTTGGTAAAAACTTATAAAATTTAATTAGAAATCGAATTGGTGTTTCATGAAAAACACGCCTAAGGGAGCCTCTTGTTACCGAAAGGGACATTCCGAAGGGATAAATCGAGGGGCAAACCAAAGGGACAAACCGAAAGGACATTTGGAGGTCACCACTTAGGGTTTTGAGATATACCATTTCCCGATTGTCCCACGCAACCTATGGTGTGAAGACTCCTAACTTCAAATTGGGTCAAAACCAAAGTCAAGGTTCGGGGACGGGGTTATGGCTTTGGATGAAGTGCACCCTAGCCACCCGTGGGAAAACGGTCTCTACTAATTACTTTCAAGAATATTAATTAATTAAAGGATCGACGAATAAAATTAATAAACTAATTCATGTTAGTAATCAAATCAATTAACCATTATCAAATACGAAAGGCATGATTAATTTAAAGATAAAGAAAATCAATTAGAGAAAGAAAGATTTTAGATTTGGGCGCCCTCGGGTTACTTTGGTAAATATCATCGTCGATGAGCAATATTCAGAACTCAGAAATTTGACAGATTGAATGGGTTTCTTTGTGATTGGGTAAGGAGAGATTTTTAGTGGTGGTGCTTAGGAGTATTCGCAAGATTCCAATCTGAATTTGGGGAATGGCGAATGGGCCTATTTATAGGGGAGAAAGTCGGACAAATGGGCGAGAGAGGAGAGACCACCGCACGCGCGCGTGGCCACGGGGGAAGGCCGCGCGGCCTCCTTGTGGGGCCGGCGGCTCTTTTTGTTACTCAGGGGAAGGCCGCGCGCCCTCCCCTGCTGTCACAAGGGAGACCACGCGGGCCTGGCACCTGAAGAAAACAAATTCCCTCTCGGACAAGGGTCGCCAGGCATTTACGGGTCTTTTTGGGCATTTTGGGCTATCAATCTGTCATTGAATCGATTCCGTACAATTACATCATCGATTTTAATTTAACTCGTCATCAGACTTAATAAGAATTGGGTGCTAACATGGGTGCTTCCTCTTTCTCACTCTTCTCATTGTAGCTACTCCCCGCTCCTACAAACCCTCGCTAGGTCGAAGCAATCGCCGCACAAAGCGTACGGCGTCGTTGGCTGAGCCAATTGAGGATTGTGGTGGAGGCGGTAATTTCCGTGGGAGTGTTGAATTCATCGGTCTAAGAGAAGGTGGCAAGGTCGTTTTGGGGCTCAGGGGCCTCCAACGCCAATTGCAAGCAGATGGTGATTCCAACGATGTTGCTTTTATTGTTGGTGGAGGCGGGATGAGGATGACAGTGACATAGAGAGATGAGATAGAAAATAGGGAAGAAGTGAAGGAGTGGGAGGGGCAATTTAGTCTTTTCACTTTTGGTTTTTTAGTTTAATTGCTTTAATCCTTACGAAGTTAACAACGTTAGGCTTCCGTCAACCCCTAGGGTACGAAAATTGTTAAATCCAAAGTTCAGGGGTACCACTGGCATTTTGCAAAAAGGTTGGATACCACTGTCATTATGCCAATGTTTAGGGATACCATAGCAAATTTGCGATAATTTTTTGTGGTTAAAAGAAAAACAATAAAAAAAATTATCTACTACCACTACTTCATCTTGTTAGGGTGTATTTTTAGGTGTCCCTCAATGAAGGAATTAGTTATTCCAGATCTCTACATGTTAAAATAGTGTAGTATTTGGTGAAGTACATCACTCAGACCACGCCATATTAACTAATTGATCAATACTTATGCAAAAGGTGATCCTCCTCTAACATACATATTAGATTTCACTAATCACCAATTACCATAAATGTGAAATAAAAAAGTGAGCTGCTTTCACATGAACGTAAGGCATGACCTGCAGTGGAGTCTTTTCACTATCCTCAGGTGGATAATTTGCTTCTTCTTTTCTTTTACTTTTATTATTATTATTATTATTGCACAATCAATTTGGTTAGTGAGAAAAAAAATAATAATCAGAAACATTATTCTTAAAGAAAATGTAACTATTCAAATTTTCTAGAATAACGTTCCCCACTAATAAAAGTGTAAACCACGCAACAAACATGCATGCAAGAGCATTAAACCAGACATTGTGTTAGTGTATATTAACTAATTTGATTAATTAGTGCATTTATTTTTGTTTGATGAATGGCATACTGTATCAATTGATTCGTACAAAGGTGCAAGGTAACCTAGCTGCCAGATTTTAGTTGTTATTTGGTTGAACTTTAAAAAAAAAAATTAAAAAGAATAATAAAGATGGTATTTGTCTAATGTATTTTATATTATTATATGTTAGTAAAATGTCAAAATAATAATAATAATAATAATAATAATAATAATAATAATAATAATAATAATAATAATAATAATAAACTGGTGTACCTAAGAATTTGTGTATTATTATTATTATTATTATTATTATTATTATTATTATTATTATTTGAACTCCGGACAAGTTGGGTATCATGTAGAATGGGTATCAGTTGAACGAAGTTGGATTTCTAATACGAATGCAACTATATTGAATGATTATCTACTAATTACGTGAATGTCATTTGGGTTTGAAGTGTGGATCATGCGTAGGTACGACCTACACTTAAACGGCTCAACTATAGGTTCACAACTCGACCAAAAAAGTTTAAGTTGATGGCTGGAGCCTTAATCAATCATTTACCGTATCTCGAGTAAAGTCTACTATAGGAGCTTGAACTCAAGACCTTTTAGTCACTAAAGCTCTGATATCATGTGGAAGAGAACCAACTCAAACAAAAGATTAAGCTGATAGTTAGAGGCCCAATCAATCATTTATCTCCTAATAACATTCGAGTGGTGGCTGGGCATCTTACTATAAACTTAAGTTGATGAATAGATGTCCAACTAATAATTATCTCCTACTAATAGTTTGTTGTTTTTTCTTTTTTTTTAGTTTGAACCACATGTTCACTTTAGCCCGACCTTTTCGCTAAAGATTAACCCTATTCGTACCACTTACACAAACTATTTATTGGTTTCTTTTCCCACTTGACAATAGAGGGTTTGCACAAGTTATTACTACATCATTGTATGTACGAGTCATCCAGGCTGGCAATTATTAATGACGTAACGCCATACATCATGTCATACACATGGATACCCTTTTCACCAGTGATTATCATATTAGAGTTTTTCAATTGTTTTTCCGGGGGATTAGAGATTGTTAAGTTTAATCTTTTGTTTATGGGACTAACAGCTTTATAAGCAATATATATATAGAATGGGTTTGACGATTTCTGGAAATAGAAATCCCAAGTATAATGTCTCACATAAATATGCACATATATATGTGAATATGTCAGGTTTAATTTATCTAGATATACATTGATTTCTTTTTTTTTTTTTTAGGCGATATACAGATTCTAGTGATATATAATAAGCATAATCCAACATTTGCCTAGCATTTATAATATAAATCTCGAATTCAAACGTATTACATAACATTAATTTTAAATTGAAGGTTTTGTAAAATATCGTACGTACATAACAAGGTAAAATACCTTTGTCGCTTATCATACAAAATGGTAGGATTTTAAATACTACCAGTGTTAGATACTATATGTGCTGCAACAGATAACTCGTAATGTTGGGAATATTGTGATATATATGTATAATATATTTGTATATGTAATTTG
>BSSO01007982.1:0-10513 GCA_030267885.1 Mesembryanthemum crystallinum | reverse complement strand
TTAGAGAGTGACACATGGACTTGGTAGTCCTCTTTTTAAGTTTGTCTTTTTCTTTTTTCTTTACTTTGTGAGAGAAGATGGGTGAGAGTGCAAATTGCACTTGCAAGTGCAAGTGCACATAGCACTCCTCGTTTTAAAAAGGCTTTTCTTTCAAAAAAAACATAAAAGTGAAATTATTACAAAAACTTGACTTCAAAGGAGTCAACAACTTTTTTTATCAATAATTATTGTTTTGAACTTTTTTTATTATGGAGATTGGGATGCATATTTGTTGATCGTATTGCCAAAATTATTACTCTGTAGTATTATTTTCGTCAAATCAGCGCAATATATTTTATTTTTTTTGGTGTTTCTTGATTTATTAATTGAATCACCCAATCTCATCCTAGAATTGTGTCCAAATTAAAGCCAATACCTAAGGTCTTAAATCCGGTCATACAAGAAACCCATTATCACAAAATATAGTAAAACGTTGGACTGAAATGGCTTTTAATATATCTAATCTAACATTTGAAACATGCCGGCATTGAAACTGAGGTTGATGATATTGTCAAAAAAGTTGACAAAATTAGGCTAGTGTCCAATTTCAATCAAAAGTTACCATCCTGTCTATGGGATGATAGTTTGTTCGTTTGTTCTATATGTATAACTATATGTCAATGCCAATGTCTATATCAATGTCAATATCAATGTCAACTGTGAAGTGAATCTTTTCTGTAGTCATTTCGTTTCATTTGTTAGGAAGTTTTGTGACAAGCACAATTTTCATAAGAGTGAGATTTTCACATGATCACCAAGTTGTAGCTTGAAGTTAGATGATTGTTTGATGTTTCCCATTGCAAAACTTGTTTGATAAATCATTTATTTGAAATGGTCATAATTTTGGAAATTAAGGAATACACGAGTATTTATATCATTCACTTAAATTAACGGTAAATATTAAGATTTTCAATACATATCATTTAGTAGTGGACATTGCTAACTTTCCATAATATATGGGTGCAAATAAACTTTCACAACTGAAAAGAATTGAACTTAATTTAACTTTATTAGACGGTGAATATGAAATATGAAAAAGCTGGTTCCATATTTAAGTTGTGATGTGGCACTTAACCTACTTTAATTAAATTATGGAGTAATCTAATAGGAGTAAAAATAATCTCTCTCACTTTGTGTTTCATCTCCTATTCCCACTCCTTGTATATATACACAACATATCAACTTTTATATTTATTTTAAAACTAATTTGGAACATATGTCAAAACCATGGTATAGATATAAACTATGGAGTATAGTATGATATGAGACAATTTCTCGATTTATACGTGTCATTCTAACACAGGGGCCTAATCTTCTCAGTATCGTTCCAATTTTATCACGACAGATGTAACAGATGATCCAAATTGTTTATTACTCCTTACACATGCCGTGGGCCCCAAGGGAAAAAGGTTTAAATATTGGAGGACTTTGGTGAGCAAAATTCAAAGTCTTCGTATTGGACCAAGTTGCTGGGCCATGTAGCGGCCCATCTATCAATGGTTGGGCTCACACGTTAGAGTAACGGAAGACGACGTCGTTTTCAATAGCTGGATAGCAAAATCACAGCGTTTTGCCTTTTGGTAATGAACTCATGTGCTCACGTCATCACTGACGTCACAAACTGTGACACGGTGAGACTTCCTTCATCCTCAATCCTCATCTTCTTCTACGCCGCGTGAATCGTGATTCGTACATGTTTTTCTTATGGGGATTTCTTTTTCTTTTTCTTTTTCTTTTCTTTTCCCAATTTTAAGGAGATAAAAAAGAAAAAACAAATTATCTTATAATTTAATTAACTCCCAATTAATCAACTATTTTCATTTGTTCTCTATGTTACGAAGTATTATGAAAATTCATTACACGCGTATTATGTTCATTACTCTCCCTTGACAAGAGGTTGCACACCTCAATTTAGTGTGACATTGACATATGTGTTTTATATTAGATTACATTAATACATCTTAAATTAAATCAAAATTATTTTTTTAAATGTAGAGAATAAAGTATGGTTACTTTAATGATTATTTTAGTTCATATGCTTTTGCATATGGAGGCTATATTATAATTAGCTGTCTGTTTTAAAAGTTTGGGTGAGAAATTTCATATATATTTAATACTCCGTACTTAGATTTTTGGTTTGGATGAAGACGGATTTCGTACCCAAATTCTTGGTATAATATCTAAAAGGTTTAATTTATGTGTTATACTTTAAATTTTAATCAAAGATTGATTGAGGTTTATTAGTTACTCATATTTTTTTTTATTTTTTTTGAATTTGAGCACGATATTTACCACGTGACTTTTGTGCTTGTCTTATTTTTGATGCTCAAGTTCCCTGAGAAATTGATCGAGGATAACATGAATAACATAGTATGAAAAAGGTGTGGAAAGATAGCTACAACTACAAGTTTGGAAGATGAGGTCCCCAAATGTTGGCCCGGAAATGGCAGCAACATGAACAAAGAGGTGACGAAAACATAAAGTAGGGAGTACTTTGATTCAACCACTTGGATTTCCTTCTTTCATAGATTCTTTGTATTTTGGGGGCAAGTAGAGTCGCTATAAACGAGTTAACTCGAGTCAACAATTATACGCTTGTTCATAGATTGAGTAGTAAATGAGTATCAAATTAGTGCGATCGACTCATTTATATATTATCAAATGAGCTGTAACCGAGTTTATCTAATCGTGAATACGACCTTATTTGGAGTTTGAAAGGTACTACAAGTCATAGTAATACAAAAGAGTGGAGTAAGATGATGCATGTACTCGGCTTATCTATTAGACTCCTATTCGCCTTGTTTACCACTGTAGGAGAAAAGTGTGAAGTTGCAAATGCTAACAAGCTTAAAGAACCTAAGAGCTTCAGTGGTTTTTGATCTTCTTTTCCATAATTTTTCTTTCAGGTTGCAAAAAAGCTTATTTAAGAAGGAAGATGATGATAATATGATTAAAGAAAGAGGTCATATGAGAAAAAAGAAGTTGACTAAAACATTTATTCCTTTCTCACATTTTCTTTAGTCAAGATATACTTCAATCAATAATTTGAAACGAAATAGGGGACAAATCATGCTTGGTACCAATTCTTATCATTTTTTTTATTTAATTAATTTAAGGATTTTTTTTTTCATTTTTTATGGGGAACCCCCTTATAAAATGGATCTTTTGGAAAAAAATCCCCTTATAAATTTTTTATTGTGGGGAACCCCCTTATAAAAAAAAGCTATGACAAACACCCCTTAGTTCATTTTTCGGCCAATTCAAATGAGATTTTGACCGATTTACCCTTAGCCTTTAAGCATATATTTGCTTAAAATATACAATATGTACTTAAAGGATGGGGGTAGATCGGTGAAAACTTCATTTAAATTGGCTGAAAAACGGCTTAAGGTGTGTTCATCATGGCATTTTGCTTTTATATATAAGGGGGTTCCCACAAAGTTTTTTTTACACGGAGTTTTTTTTTTTTCCAAAAAGTTTATTTTATAAGGGGGTTTTCCCACAAAATAATCCTTAATTTAAGTTGAAAATTGTCAGTCCTATATTGATAAATAGTAGTACATAATACTCAAACAAAGTATGGTATTGAATTGTCAAAAATAATTGAGAAATTTTATTGAAACTCCCTTTATTATTTGCTATGAATTTGCTTAATTAACACTAACCGTCCTATCCGTATCAGATTGAAGGTACTGAAATAGGGTTAAGCATCTTGATCACAAAGTAGGCCCATTGTCGATTGCAAATTAATCAACACTAGTATTTTCAAATGCATTGACTAGAATCTCTTTCTTGTAGGGAAAGGATTAAAGCAGAGATATTTAAGGAATTTGCCCAAGCAATTATGCTTGACTGGACTCATTAACTGTCATTGCAATAACACCATTGACTTTGTCTATAGGTGACTTTCATTATCATATTATACCCATAAATGTAGCATTTCTTTTGTCATGACTCAATCTCTTTTTCTTCTGTTCATATTTCACACCCTCTCAAACCTAACTACTATGAAACACTATGTTAAGAGTTAATGATTTTGTAATGGAACTTCACTTGGACTTATGTGTGATCCAGTTCTTTGTATTTGTGTGTTCAGTTAAAAATGACAATCTCGACTTCAAGATCGAGAGGGTTTTTGAACATCAAGAGTAACTTTATTCTCAATTATAAAGAAGTTAACATTGTCCAAATTGCCACCTTAAAATGATCACTCACATGTAAGCATGAACTTGGCTAGGTTAGTCTGATGCGCGGCACAACCTAGCTCACTTTTAGCACAACTCAACATGGGCATGATATAAGCATGACCTGAAGCACAGCCAATGATTTCAACACCGGGTTGGATTAGGTCTGAAATTTAAAACATGTAAGTCGAGCATGTCATGCTACAACATGACACAATCACCATTTGGATGAAGTGGCATGATGGGCCAAAGCACCACCAAAAGAGCCTTGGATTGTGCCTTACCAGCCTTTAAGCTCGATGGCCAGCCATGAGGTACGAACCAGCACGATATGAAGCAATCATATGGTAGTTTCACTTCAGCTTTATTAGCATAAGTTGTTAGGTAAGCTTGGGTTTAAAAAAGATAGGTGCACCTTTAATATTTACTCCTGAAATCTCTGGTGCACCTTATAAACATTTTGTTTTAGGTCATTTATCTTGACCAAATGGTTAAGAGTAATGCCCTCAATAATAAAGTCAAAATAAACAAAACCTTACTAGTTCGGCTGAAAATAAGTTACTTTTTTTTTTGAGAAAATATAGTCTAATTTGAGATACTTGTGAAATTGATATTTTAATTTTTGAAAATTTTATGTGCTACCCCTGAACTTTGCCCTAATGCCAGTGGTGTCCACGCTTTTCCAATAATGCTAGTGGTACCCCTGAGCTTTGACTTTAACGTTTTCTGTAGCCTAATGGTTGACGGAGCTCGTTTCCATTAGTTTTTTTTTTTTAATTATTATTTGACTTAGTTAATTTATGGGGTACAGTAAAATGACTGATATACCTTACTTGCCTTGATTGCACAATGAGTAAGTAGTTGACAGGCCTTTCCCTTATAAATCGACCCACCCACCATTGTCAGACCTCTAAAAAATTTCTTCAGATTTATAAGAAAAATGTTTGTCAAATACCTAACAGTTAGATAATTAAGGCAAGTAAGGATATATCAATCATTTTACAGTGCCCCGTACATTAATTAAGTCAAATAATTAAAAAAAATCTAACGGAAAAAAAGCTCCGTCAACCATTAGGGTATGGAAAATGTTAAAGTCAAAGTTCAGGATCGCACCAAATAAAGTCAAAGTTCAGGTTGAGAAGTATCATAGTAAATTTCCTTTTAATTTTTGGTTCATTTTATTACTATGTTTGAACGCTCTTGTTTGACAAAAACAAAATGGGGAGACATACAATACAAATGGAGTGGACCCGTTGAAGAGTGTGGGCGACCAGGTAAGTGGGCAACAAAAAGCTGAGGAAATTTTTTCTTGCGAGTCATAATCAATCGTACATTATTTTTTTAGTTAAAAAACACGACAACATCAACACTAAAATTTCCTCCATTTTATGAGGTTTAAGAACAAACGAGGAGCTTTCTTATCTTCATCATTTTCTGCTAATGATCAAACATTTTCTCATAAGTAGAGAGAGAAACAACAAACACCCACTTTTTTTTCTCTCTCTCTCCTCTGTTCTCATCTCTGCTTTGTTAGTTTCATTGTAGAGAGAGAAAGATCAGATGGGTAATTGTTGGGGGTCAAAAAGGAATAATAATAATAAGGCAACTCCTAGCTCTACTGGTACTTTCAATTCAGGATCAGGTACTTTCAATTCAGGATCAGGTACTTTGAAAGTTCCAATCTTTTCACTTTCAAAGATCAGATTTTGATTATTTTTGATTGTGTTGATTTAGGTATATCTCAAACGACGTCGTTAAGCAGTAGCAATCCTTCTAGGGGGAGCCAATTCTCAGCAACATCAAGCACTGGTGAAGAAACAGCATATCCAAATGGGCAAATTTTGCCAAGCCCAAATATGAGGGAATTTAGCTTTTTGGAACTTAAAAGTGCAACAAGGAACTTCAAGTCTGATACTTTACTGGGTGAGGGAGGTTTTGGTAAGGTTTACAAAGGCTGGCTTGATTGTAAACAGCCTTCTAAGAGTAGCAGTGGTAGCGGTTTGGTTGTTGCTATCAAGAAGTTGAATTCCGAGAGCTTACAAGGTTTCGAAGAATGGCAGGTAAGAAGAACAACCGCGATTGTTTGGTCTAATTTGAAGTGTCTAAGCGTTGTCATATTGTGACCGGAGGAATTGAGTATATAATTTGGGTTAGAATTACGATTTTAGGTTATGAAAAATTTCAACTGAACTGTGCTTAATTGAATGTGAATGGCATGATATAGTGATATTTGGGAGAAAAAGTTGCCGAACCGAATTGGATAGAGAAATATGTGTTAAAAGGTTAGTCGTAGAATTGAATTCAATTGAATTGAATGCAGGATGACAATAAAGAAGTAAATTGAGCTTAAATAATATAATACTTTGTTAGGATACAAGCCACTAGAGTTCAGATTAATCTTTTGGAGTTGATTGAAAAATTAACATGTTTATGTAAATGTTGTATTTTTAAGACAATGCCATTAGTTTAATTGATTGGTGCAGCTTAAAAGTCAATGCTCATCCTTAATTCTAGCCTTATGTCTTAATAATGGTCAAAAGTGTAATTTTGTTATGATAACCTATGGTGGGTGAGTTGTGCTTTTCTTTCAACTAATTAAGTGTAGTTTATTAAACACTCTTTCACAGCAATGCTTGAGAGTTTCTAATTAGGGACTAGCCAAAGATTACTTAAGTTGTTCTAAGCCATCTGTACTTTATTAATTATTAATGATTATACTTAAGATGGCCACTAAGTGTGTGAGTGGTCTTAGTGGTCATAACTCGGAAAATTACATTCAAATTTTGAGTGATTCAGTTAATAATTAGGCGCGGTTTCTGTAAAATCTGTATGTTGATCTGTGTGTCATTGGTGATGTTTATTTTTGGTGGTTTTGGAATTGAAGAATAGTCCAGCCTACCAAAGTGGAAAACCAAGACCAAATTTTGGTTGACTAGTTCTTAGCATCGATATCAAATTGCAGGATACGCTAAGCGCAGCGTATGGTTTAGTTTAGGTGTTAACAAAGTATATGTTGTTACTGTATATACTTTGTCCTCGTCAAAGCTCATTCATGTAATCAAAATCGTCTTCCTGTTGTTGTGAAAAGAAAATCAAAAAGATTGACGGGAATCTTACGTTATGTTGGTTGTTGGAGGAGAAAATGAACAGCTAACAGTTGACAATGACAGATGATTGATGGTTTAATATTGAGATTGAGATGTTTTAACTGTTGTGTATACTAGTGTATTACAGGATTTCCTGTTAATTGTAGTTAGGGACTTAAATTCTAACTTCGCTTTTGACAATTTTGGTGCAGTCTGAGGTGAATTTCTTAGGAAGGCTTTCACACCCTAATCTGGTCAAACTATTGGGATATTGCTGGGAAGACAAAGAGCTACTTCTTGTATATGAGTTCATGCAAAGAGGAAGTTTGGAAAACCATCTTTTTGGAAGTAAGTATAAGTTATTTGTAACAATTTGCATAAACATTAATGATAATCAGGTAGATTAAATTTGTTTATTCTTTTTTCTGATGGGATTTATGTTTATGCCATATCAGGAGGCTCTACCGTCCAGCCACTTCCCTGGAGTTTGCGTCTTAAAATCGCCATTGGAGCTGCCCGTGGCCTTGCTTTCTTACACTCATCTCATGACCGGGTTATTTATCGTGATATCAAAACTTCCAATATACTCCTTGATGGCGTAAGTTCAATATAAATAAGACTTTTTGGAATTGAGTAGTCATTTTCTGTTGTTAGGCTCAGTTCATTTCAACTGATTGAACTAAACTGAACTGAAATGAATACAGTATGAAAATGATGAAACGAACATGGCCTAAGTAACAATGAGATTGATGCTGTACTTTTTATTCCTGGAACATAATTCTGATCATGATGTTTTTTGCTTCCAGTCTTACAATGCAAAGATGTCAGATTTTGGCTTGGCGAAATTGGGTCCTTCCAATAGTCAGTCCCATGTTACAACAAGGGTGATGGGCACATACGGTTATGCTGCACCTGAGTATGTTGCAACAGGTAAATCTTGTCACAAGATTCTGATAATATCAGCTTAAATCTAATTAACCATGGTTAATAAATCGCATCAATGTCCACGTACTAACTTTGATGACGATAATGAAACAGGGCATTTGTATGTGAAGAGTGATGTGTATGGATTTGGTGTTGTGTTAGTGGAGCTTCTCACAGGCTTGCGAGCACTAGATACAAACCGTCCTAGCGGGAAGCACACTTTGGTAGACTGGATCAAACCATTTTTGTCAGATAAGAGAAAACTGAAGGGCATTATGGATTCAAGATTGGAGGGTAAATATCCATCTAAAGCCGCTATAGCCACAGCTGAACTGGCTCTAAAATGTCTAGCACAAGAGCCCAAGGCAAGACCCTCAATGCAAGAGGTTCTCGAAAACCTTGAAAAGATCGAGGTTATGGATGAAAAACAGAAAGTGCCTAGGAGGAATGCTGCTGGTAGCGCTGTGCGTCCACATGGTCACTCTCGACAACATGTGATTCGAGCCCATCAAAACTCTCAACAAGCTAGATAGATAAAAGCTTATACTACCATTTGTATGTTTATATGTACTATCATGTATGCTAAAATGTTGTTTTAATTAGTTTATAATTAATTGTTATTTTCTCAACCGTTTTTATGATGGGAAAGTAGTTAGTTGTGTTAAGACAGGATGTAATTTGACCATATGATGTAATTATTTCTGTTATATGAGAAGTTGTGTTTTGCTTGATAATGACACTAGCTGATTGTAATTCTTTGGAAAGTTAATTTATTAGCAAAACCAAAGGAAATTGATGTGTGCATGACTATCAGGCTGATGAATTGATCTCCAATCTGGAGTATTTAAGTTTTCTTGTAAGATAGAATTGCTTATTAAGTTTGTTTGCATACAAGAGGTTTAATGCATCACTCCACTTGCCCTGTTTCTTTTTGCAATGCTAAAAATGTTTTACACATGCTTAAATATTGTCCTACAACACCTTTAGTGTGGAATTTAGTTTTTGTTGTCTGGTGTGGAACTTAGTTGATGTCCCTTATACCTTCCTTTCTAACAATTTGAAAGAGTGGCTGAAATCTACCCTCACCTCCACCTCCTTTTACAAGAACTTCCCTTAGTCTACCATATTTTCTTTCACCATCTAGACCCTTTGGAAGAGACAAAACTAATTTGTCTTCAAAGAGAATCCTACACTTTCAGCATCAAAACCTCTTGGCAATTTAGGGTATGTTCATTTCATCTTACCGAATCCCATTTGAGGTTGTTCATTTCATTTCAGGTCGCACAAATTTTGCAAAAACTAATAACCTATTGGGTGACAAATTTTTCGACTTTAATTCCTCCCACTTCCCTTGGGTACCAACTACCAAGTTATACAACAAGTTTTTTTTTTTTTTTTTTTTCCCCTTTTCCTTCTTCCTCATACATGTATAGATGTACTCCATACACTATTTTTTTATTTTCTAATTATAGTAATTTTTCTTAGAAACAAAAAGTGGTAATAAAAAGCGGTTAAGTCATGACAAGTGTGAGAAAAAAAAAAAAAAAAAAAAGGAAGGGGAAGAAAAAACAAAAAAAAGATCAACTGGAGAGAAACAAACAAACAACACTCGAATCTCACACTCTCCAGTCCCCCCAGTTCGTTCCGTTCACCAACAAACTGGGGCTAAAGCAATAACTCTAAATTCTTCAACTTTATTTTTGTATATAAACTGATCTCTCTCTTTCTCTCTCTCTCTCTCTCTGTTCCCGCGAAATTCAACGTCTCTCTCTCTCTTCCCCCACATTACAACAATGGGGCCCCGTCGAAGACGACTATCCAGTTTCATCTTCGCAATCATCGTTTTCGTCTCACTGGTAATTTGAATTGATTCGATTTCTGTTTAGTTTTTCTTTGTTCTTGTTTCGCTGTATTTGTTATTGATTGTTCTAGTTATGATACTAGTTTAAAGATTGTGTTTTTGTTTACTGTGCGGATTTTATGTGGTGCTTGATCTGTCCGTAAAGACAATTTGAAGTGATTTTTTGAATCTGTTGGGTGTCAGATTTTGAGTTGAGTTATAAATTTGGTAGCTTTTGATTCTTGGTCAATTAGGGCAAATTTGGTGATCTACAATCGGCAGTGATGTTTCGTAATTGGTCGATGTTTTTGATGCGATTCCTGATTTGATAGTTTTCTTCAATTTAAAGCAATCAGGTAGTAAATTGAAACCCCTATTGTTTAATTAGAAGTGGGTTGATACATGATAAGTAGTTACTTTCTGGTGGGATTTATTTGTTT
>BSSO01007981.1:0-10513 GCA_030267885.1 Mesembryanthemum crystallinum | reverse complement strand
ATGTGTCTGTGTGTTTATGAGTTATTTAAGGCACATATATATTATATACGGCGGTAATACACTTGAATTTGGGACGACCGCTGTCGCTAAACTCTGATTAAATGAGTCCCGAATTCCGGTGTGTTACAGTCTTGGCCGGCCATCACAGCCTTAAACTTAACTGAATCACCAAGAACTTTCTCAATAAGACCAAACTCAACTATAACACTAGAATCATGTTGAACCTGGGGAATATCATCAAATGTGAATTCTCAGGGATAGGGCCAGAGAGGAAATCTAAAAAAGGATCAGCCGCAACCTCCGATGCTAGAGGTTGAGCCAATAAAGGGACAGGGGGAGGGGATTTTTTGTGGGAATTAAGAGAAGACTCAAGAGGAACAGGAGAGTCACTCAAACAGACCTTAGAGGGTCCTTCCAAGGAAGAAGAACCCGCCATAACAACTGACTTATAGCTAATTGCAGCCATAGAACCAGAGCACAAACACAAAAAGAAGACCAAACTAAAATAGAAGAGAGAAACACAGTTAAAGGAGGCAGATGCAATACCCAGACTGAAATGCAACAATACCTAAAGAGAGGGAAGCGTACCTAAACACCCTAAAAAGACTAGGGACTTGTACGAAGAGAATGCCTCGGTGCTGTCTCAGAAATCCCATAGCTCGAGACACCATCCAGCAACCGGGTAGTACCACCACCATGCCGCCGTGAACAGTAGCAGTCTTAAATACAAGGAGAGGAGATCTGACACCATCCCATTGGATAAAAACTGCTGAAGATATCCTCATAGGCTTTACTGAGAGGGAATGAAGGGAACACCGCATCCCAAATCCAGGGATAGGGACTCCAGTTCACCCCAAAATTGTGAAGAAACTCAAATCGTCGAACCACTACAATCGAAACCATAGATATGCACTCAAGTAGAAAATCTCAAATTAGAGAAAAGTACGTTGGAGTAGGTACTAAAAGAGAAAGAAGAAGGTGAAATTAGTGGAAAAATCTCATTAGGTGAGGCCAGATCTGAAGAGGAACAGGGAAGAGAGTGGCTGAGAAAATGGGGGTTAGGGTTTCTTTTTTTTTTGGGCGAAGCTCCCACTTCTCTCTAACTTTCTCTCTCATCGTTATCGCCCGTCAATGATAGCAATATGCACATTTCAAGAATTCCCTTACGATGAACATTCCATAGACGATCTTTTCTACAAAAACCAAATTCATAAAACTTAGCTCCAATATCTTCTTCTCCTTCCTCTCTCTTCTTCATATTCCATTGTTTTCTTATGATTCTCACAACCTACGATCTGAGCACCTTACACTTTGGACAAAATATATTCGTGATGCTATCAGAACGTAACCTCATAAAGATAAGTCTACGGACAAATAAGTCTCTTCATTAGTTTACACATAATACTTATTATTCTTACAATAACCCAAAGCTACTAATTACAATTATCAAGGATGCCTCAATGAATCCTTTCATCATTATGCCAAGACTCATCTTCTAATTCCAATCACAATAATTCTCGTCCCAAGTGTTGCCATTTCCATTTTAATAGCTCACTCCAATCATGTTTCTCATACTTCTTTTCTTATTTGCCTAATTTCTAATCTCATCCTTATAGATCACCATCTTTATCATCAATAATCTGTGTCTAATGAGTGCTTAGTAATGTACCTCAAAAAATAAGCCATGATTCTCTTTTAGGTTTCTGTGAAATGGGATGTTGTTTCTAACAACTTAAGACTCCAAAAATAATACTGTGTTTTTCATTCTTACTATTCAGTGACACCTTATATTCATTCATCCCAAAACCAAAAACTAAATAATGTTAGAACATAACTTCCAAACTCATTATTTCCCTACCAATGTAGTAGTCCTCAAATTAGATCAATCCCCAAACCTCGTATGTTATTTTTAAACAAAATCTCATACCCCGTTCCTAGAGTCTCAACCTCCTATCTAAACCTCAAGCTTAATGTGTCATTGTATCCTCTATGAAATAGTAGTATATATCCACCTACTCAATCATCACAGCTCTGAAATCTAACTCTAAACCATTATTTACTTTCTTATTCCCAAGTCTCCTGACATGCCTTATAGCTAAACCCAAGTATCTTGTGTTACCTATGCCAAAACTCAATCTTATTTCTACTAACCTAAATCTCTTATTTGATGGTTATAGAACCAGATCCTTACTACTTTAAGATATTCCTCAACAAACCAGTTACACCTATATCACATTCCATTCTAACATATAACTCAAGCTCAATATAACCATAACCACCTCATTGTCGACCAAATCTCTTTTATAACTCCATTCCCAATTCCTTGAATCAAACACCATCAAAGGATATCTCGATTCCAACTCCTCACCTTTTTGTCTCCTTTTTGCTAATTCCTTGAAAATGCTGGGCATTACAGGTTTATGCATATAGCCAGTATCCAATAAGCAATTAACAGCAGCTGTAACATCAAATTTAATCACATGTCAAGCTTGTTTAAAAAACTAAGCATGAAACCATCAATACCTAGTGCCTTATTTATCATCCATGGAGAAGATAACATCCTTGATTTGACCTCAGTAACATCACCATTGAGTTGCAGTTGCTAATCATAGCTGGGTGAAGGCCCTCTACTCATGGCAATAGTATCTACCTGAGGTATAATAGTGGCACTGCACCCCATTAAGCTCTTGTAGAAGCCAATAATCTCCTCATGAATTTCAGCTGGTCTAGTAAGTCTTCTACCTTGACCATTAACAAGAGAAGTTACATGGTTGAGATTCTTTCTAGCAGTCATACTTGCAAAGAAAATCTGGTGTTGTTATCCCCATGCGCCAACCAATGATCTGTAGCTTTCTGTCTCCAAATTTGATCTTGAAGACTAGACCATTTTTCCAGCTCTTTAAGACATTTAATCTCTTGTGCACATAAGTCTGGATAACTAACATCATCAGCCAATTAACTTTGAATGTCATGGAGCTTAATTATGCTAGCTTCAACTTTCTTATCAACCCTATTGTTGATTATCCACAAGTGCACGGAGTACGTTTGTAGTATACACTAGCAAATACGAGTTGATCCCTCAGGGACAAGTTATTCACCCCTTTAAGTTTATGAAAACTATTACTACTACTAAACTGTCCGGGAGCAGAAACAAATACTATGAATTGACTATGTGATGCATGAGCATCAGGAAGATTATTATTTTATTAATTAAGAGTCTTATTATTATTTGTTTCCTATTTATTTTTGAGTCGTTATAGTAAGATATTTTAAGAGTTTTTTTTTTTAAATTTGATCTTTTAGGAAGGTCATCTTATTTAGGTTTACTAATTCTAGTTAGTTTAGGATTTAGAAAGTTTCCTAAAGTCTATTTAGTTTCTTTTTCTGCAATCTATTTTATTTTCCCTATAAATAGGACCCATTGTACACAATGAATATATGGCGAGTTGATTAATATAATTTGAGAATTATCTCAAAAGTTCACTTTGTGAGTTCTTAAATCTTTGTTTGACTTTGTGGCTTACACCCCATAATTCCCTCATTGTCATAGTGAGTTTGAGTGAATTAGAACCTTATTTGATCCCTAACCGTGTGGCCTAGCCTGAGTTAAAGGTTAGATAAGTTATTGCTTTTATCCCATAAATCCAAAAATCCCAAAAAACAAGTCTTTTTATTTTACCGCTGCAACCAAGCATATTTATATGGATCAAATTGGTATCAGAGCTAGTCTTGTGGTTTTTCTAAATTTCAAGCGATCTAAGTGATGGGCAATGATTTATGTACACCTACAATTTAAATTCCTCAAATTTGTGATCCTACGTTTCGTACGCGATGTAAGGTGTTTGGTAAGTTATGCAACGTGATAATTGATGATAGTTTTTGCATGAATCTTGCGTCGACTTACATGGTAGAAAAGCTTGGTCTGAAGACTTTGACACATTATTCTCCATACAAGCTACAGTGAACGAACAAGGAAGGCTATGTGGAGGTAACTAAGAAAGTTGTTATTCTTTTCTCTATTGGGACATATTGTGGCATAGCTACTTGTGATGTAGTTCCCATGAATGAATGTCACATGTTGCCTGGTATACAATGGATTAATTCAAAGCAAGCAATTTATGACGAAGTCCATAACATATAAGCTTTGCCATACGAGGGTAGAAGAGTTAGGTTAACACCTTTACTTTGTAATTTTGAGAGTACTCTTAAACTCGAGGTGGAGAGTGAGAAAGACACCATGGCTGTTGTTCATAAAGAAAAGGAAGAAAGTGTTGTTCTTGCGGAGAAACAAGTAATCCATGAAGATATGCTTAAGGTTGTGGTTGATCATAATGAAGAAGATGAAGCTGAGGACGTCACTATTGAAGCTTTAAAAGAAGTGCAAGCAAGCGAGGCTATACAAGAAGACCTCATATGCAATGACCTTGTTGACAAGCCTAAGAAAATCGCCGAGGACCATTTTATGGAATATGCTAATGTTTCTATGTCTCTTTGGCGACACCCAACAGAACTATTTCTGGAAAAGTTTGGCACGAAGCAGCTTAGCATGCACAAGATCATTGTTGTGCACAAAAGTGAGCATCATGATAAAAAAGATGGAGAACCAAAAATCCTTCCAAGGAACTAGTGCGCTAGAAGTGTATTCTCCAACGAACCATGTGTAAAGATGCTTGGAAGGTTCCAAAATTTTGTCCCGAGGTAAGGAATAACCTTTGATCCAGTTGGTCACTTGCTTCACTTGGAGGCGAGATCACTAAGATTCGAGGACGAATCTTTTTCAAGAAGGGGAGTTTGATGCATGAGCATCAGGAAGATTATTATTTATATACATGCTACCCTTGAACCACAGCTTCAAATGTTGATGAATTGCGGCGCCGAATAGTCAAATTGGAACTTCTGGGCTCATATGATTTGGGCCCATGAGGAGAGAGAAAATCAGCTGCTACTTTGTTCCAATCCCGCAATCTCGAGTAGATATGTGATCAACTTGATCAAGAGATACAAATTTGATGGTTTCTTTTAAAGAATTCGCTGCTTTCCACTTTGGGTAGAGAGAAATTGTGCCTTTGCTGTGCCTTTGCTGCTAGTGGTTGTATGAGAATGAACCAGCCCTTTCCCTCTTTCTTCTTTTGTCTTTTCTAGCAATTTGCTAAATTATCAAAAGGGGTGAGCTTCAGCACATGCTATACACCATTCCCCTTTGGCTTTGAGATAGAAAGCCTAATCAAATCAAGGCCATTCAATCAAAATCAAGTGTATTAACTAATGGTATATATGTGCTAGTGCATAGTTTGTCACGTGCTGCTTCACAAGGTAAGAAGCAATTGATTTAAGTCATTCCCCTTAGTCATAACTTTAATCTTTTTCCTCTCTAATTTTGCTATATCACCACTATCTTGTGATTTTCCAATATCCATCGATCCCCTACAAAACACAAATCAAACAGAATCAAAGCACTATACTACTAGTTATTTACGAACAAAATTTAAGATAACAAGGGTATAAAAATGTATATTTTTATGCTCAACAAATACCCCTACACTTATATTTTGCTCGTCCTCGAGTAAACAAACTACTGTGGGAGTCGGGACCAATCCCCCCCCTCGGGGGGAGGGAAGAAGGATTCCCCGCATTACTGCATGCACATGGTGTTTTAGGTGTTGACTTGAGGCATTGTAACCGTTTTTATAATGTTTCGTTCGGTTTGTTTTCCAAGGTAAAGAAGTCGCCACCATGTTTTCAGGAAAATGGAAACCGCGAAGGCATCGAACACGAATATCTAGAAAGATACCATGATCGAACCAAATGCACCTTATTCCCGACATAGGGCGTGACTTCATGTTGCCCGAAAGAGACTCGAGTTCGGGGATGTAAGATCTACTGAAATGGATCAAAGCTTTGTCATCACATTCACAGGATGTTCAATATTTTAGCTCGATTTCTAGTTTATGTCTAGGTGATTTATCAGATATTATCTACCAAGAATTGTGTTTTAGCCAAGTGAACATGATATTCGTTTCATGCTTGATTTATTTAAATCTTAGAGATAAGCCAAGCCAACAAATCACATGATGAATATTATCTAAGACTTAATCATGATAATAAACATGTTATGCTGAAATAGGAAAAGAAATGAAAAATGATGGAAAAGAGATCGTCACCAAAGTAGTGTGCCCTCGGAATAGCTCCTTGGATAGAACACCTTTTGCTTGAGTATGATCGTGGAAAGATCTCGATCCTCGGAGGATGTAAAGTGGGTGCTTAAGTGGTGTTTGATTTGATAATGCTTGGTTTTGATTTTTGCTGCTTAGGTGCGATTTGTGGTGCTTGGGTGCGATTTGTGGTTCTTGGATGTGATTTGTGGTGCTCGGGTGTGTGTTTGGGATGAATGTGGTTGAAGGTGAAGGTGGAGATAATTTTGGTGGTGTAAGGTTGAAGGAGGATGGTGATGGAGGTAGATTAGGCTAGCTCTCTCTATTTGGGCATGGTAACCTTGCTTATCACAATGGTGTTCTTAAGAATCGTTCTTTTAAAGAGATGTTAATTCTCTTAAAAAGGGCTCTTAAGTTTCCAAATGGGCTCTCTTAATGTTCTCCAAAAGTCCTCCCAGAATGGAGGAGTTTAGAACGTATTTATTAATGCAAAAGTGTTGAAAGGGAAGAAGAAAACAGTCCGGGACCACCAGCTCCCACTGCCAGACCGGTGGTGAGACTGGTCTGGCGGTCTTGAGACCGGCCCGGCGGTCTGAGCTAATTTGTGGCGGTCTGGGAATTTTGCTGTACGATTGAATTCCGATTGGTCGAGAACTCAAATGTAGGCTGTACTTAGAAATCCTAATATGGTATGTATCCACGGATCTGGGTCCATTTGAGATTCTCGGGGGAATTTGGGCGGATACTTGAACCGTTTCCCGCTCCATTCTCGGTGTTGTGCAGAAATGCAAATACGTCGATAACTTTTGATACGGGACTCCAATTGAGGAGCCATTTGAAGTTTTGGAAAGCTTAGGAGCCGAGGATGATCTTGCCTTAGGTGTTCATCATTTCCAAGTCGACTATCGTTATCGTCATCGGGCGGGGCGAGGACTTAAGAGACACCGATTAGGGTGTCTACAACTACTAGCTAACAAATAGAAAAATAAACAAAGAAAAATCCTAAATCACTTTCGTAAGAATCACGGTTGAACTTAGCATGTGCAACACGCCCTTTAAACCCCTAGGTCCCCCCAGTGGACGAGTAAGGTCTCGTGAGGGTTTACAGAAGATGTACCCACAAGATACAACATTTTTAAATGGAAATGAAAACGAACAAATCGTAACAAATAGCAGAAGTATTCAACTGGTCTTTCACGTTACCAGAAGATTCACAATCAGTTAATCTCATCCATATAACATCCTTCAAAGTACCCTGTTCAGTTCATAACTAGACTCGACTTTGGAACATTCACACCTCACTTCATTATAACTCAACTTGTACGCAATCTAGGTGCAAAAAGTGCTAGTGTATTGTCACCCAAACATGAGGTACCTTGGTTATACTTTATTATTCTTTCAGTTGATTTCCAAAACTTCCGGCACTCAAGTGCAATAGTGCATGGTTCGTCCTCTCGTTTATTGGTCTCAAAATAAACAAACAAACACACTTTCTTTTTTTTTTTTTTCTCGTTTTTTTTTGGGTGGAAGCTAGTCTAGGACATGAAATACCTTTTTACATGAAAGTTTCCGCTTCATGAGGCGGAAACTCCCGGTTACTCAGTACATCACAATCACTAATTTATATGTTCATACTCTTGGTCCCAGTCAGCATGTGACCACTGTGGCTGCCCCCTAATTGTATAGGGACCTCCTCCAAAAGTATAGGAACACAGCTCCACTATTTTTTCACTTTTCTTTTTTTTCGTTTTTTTTTTAGCAAAATGATAAACAGAGATCAATTAGAAAGTCACCATGGAAGTTCGGTACTAGTTAGGTAGTTTAAGATCAAAAGGTCTTTCCTTGGCACCTCATATTGAGAAACTATCGAATAAAGTGAGCTAGAGTGCTTAAAAGCAAGACTACACCGAAGGAGTGTTAGTTTCCTAAGTCTAAGTCTAAAAATGAATTGAAAGGAACCCAAAACATGTTATACTAGTGCAATTAACCAACGCAAAGTTGCTGGAAACCAGACCAGTTGAATACCACTGAACTTTTTTCTTACAGACATTAAACGAATAAAAATAAAACTGAAACTGAACAAAACACGGAAAGCCCCAACCCCACACTTAAATAGTGCAATGTCCACATTGTAAACAAGAGGGATGGAATGAAAGAAGAAGAGTAGAAGAAGAGGAAAGAACAGAAGATAAACAGAAATGAAAATAACTACTGAAAAGTGGCTAAAGGAATGATAGTACCGGGTTAAATGCTGACTGCGTCCAAGCCTTCTTTCACTTCTAAGCTATTCTTTGCGGTGAGCGTCGTACAGTAGCAAGCAATCAACTTCGTCAGTTTCAGGCCTGCTTGTGTCTCGCTCCAAGAATGGCTTCAGTCAATGTCCGTTCACCTTGAAGCTCATGCCTTGCGATAGATCCTTAAGCTCAACTGCTCCATGAGGGAATACCTGTGAGACAATAAAAGGACCTTTCCAACGAGACTTTAGTTTGCCCGGAAATAGGTGTAAACGAGAATCATATAACAAAACTTTCTATCCAGGAACAAAAGTTTTTCTAATAATATGTCTATCATGAAACAACTTTGTTCTTTGTTTATGAATTTTAGAATTTTCGTAAGCCTCATTTCGTATCTCTTCAAGCTCGTTTACCTGCAATTTTCTTGCTGCCCCTGCATCATTCAAATCAAAATTCAGCATATTAATAGCCCACATAGCTTTGTGTTCGAGTTCAACAGATAGGTGGCATGGTTTTCCAAACACAACTCTATAAGGAGACATGCCTAGTGGGGTTTTAATAGCTGTCCTATACACCCATAAAGCATCAGATAGTTTCACCGACCAGTCCTTCCTATTTCTATTAACAATCTTTTTTAGAATTTGCTTTATCTATCTATTAGACACTTCGACCTGACCACTAGTCTGTGGGTGATAAGGGGTAGCCAACCTATGTGTTATACAATATTTTTCTAGCAAAGCATCAAACACACGATTGTCAAAGTGAGTACCTCTATCACTTATAATAGCTCTAGGCATACCAAATCGAGAGAAAATATTTTCTTTCAAAAACTTAACCACAACCTTAGCATCATTAGACCTGCATGGCATTGCTTCTACCCATTTAGACAAGTAATCAACAGCTAGCAAAATATACTCATTGCCAAAAGAAATGGGAAATGGTCCCATAAAATCAATTCCCCACAAGTCAAAAATTTTAACAACAAGAATACGGTGGAGGGGCATCATATCTCTTTTACATATCTTACCCATTTGTTGACAACGAGCACAACTTTTATAGTAAACATAGGCATCTTTAAACAACGTCGGCCAATAGAATCCGCTTTGGAGAACTTTGGCCGCCGTTTTCTTACCACTGAAATGTCCACCACATGTCTGATCATGACAAAATGACAGTACGCTCTCAATCTCATGGTCTGGGACACACCGTCTAATGATTTGATCTACACAATACTTGAACAAATATGGGTCATCCCAATAAAAATATTTCACAATAGAATGAAAGTGTAACTTATCTTGTTTCCCCCAATGTTGGGGTGTTTCACCTATTACCAAATAGTTAACGATATCGGCATACCATGGTTCGAGTGTAGCTTGAAGCTATAGTAGCTGCTCGTCGGGAAAACATTCTGAAATGGCTCCGTGTGTTGCATCAGTAGGGAGTATACGAGATAAATGGTCTGAAACCAGGTTCTCACTCCCCTTCTTATCTCTTATTTCACATTCAAATTCCTGCAACAAAAGAATCCAACGAAGCAGTCTAGGTTTTACATCTTTTTTTGGTAAGCAAGTAGCGCAGAGCAACATGGTCAGTATAATGACATGTGAGCCAATCATATATGGCCTGAATTTCTCAAATGCAAAAGCGATAGCAAGCAGTTCTTTTTCAGTTACTGTATAGTTAAGCTGAGCACCATTTAAAGTATGACTAGCATAATAAATGACATGGGGTTGCTTATCTATACGTTGTCTTAGAACAGCCCCTACTGCAAAATCAGAAGCATCGCACATAAGTTCAAATTATTCGCCCTAAACAGGTGGGCATAATTGTAATACCCAGTATTTTCTTACTATTTTCGAGTAAACGAAAATTACTTTTCGTGATTATAAATTTTCAAGAAAAGTTATGAAAATTAATTTTTATAACAAACTGATTTGTTATTTTAAAATATAGATGTTATTGAGTATGAATATTATTTCATTATCAGTTTGGATCAGTTAAGTGTGATTAATTCAGTTTAAGTGATTATAGTTATACTAGTATTGGAGTAATATTTCTAGTAAATTAAGAATTTCAGTTAACAGTTATAAGTTACTTGAGAGTTAGAATAGCATACCCACAAAAGAG
>BSSO01007980.1:0-10513 GCA_030267885.1 Mesembryanthemum crystallinum | reverse complement strand
GCCCCCAGCCCAAATTAAAGAATGCCCCCCGCCTCAGCCCATTACATAAGGCACAAAGCTCATATAGAATATTAAAAAAATACCCAAGTCTAAAAGTTAATCAATTCTCACGTGATCGTGCATTGGGTAAAGAAAAAGAAGAGAGAGAAAAAGAATTAAAAACCCTTCTCTGAACAAAGACAGAACAAACGCCAAAAAGTAAAGAAACTTTCTTTTCTTCTTCTCCCACCCCCTGCCTTGTAAATCCCACCCCAACATTCAACTTTAACTTGCAATGTAATTGCTAGCCGGTGAAAGAAAGTCAGAGGTAATCTTTAAACTAATTGAAATTGTTTAAGTAAATTTTAGTTTGTGTTAATTTAAGTTTTAGTAAAATTGGTTCATTGTTATAATGTTAGGGTTAATTATTGCTTGAATTGTTAACTTATTGTATTTGGTTCATTGTTATAATGTTAGGGTTAATTTGTTATTTGAACTGTTAATTTGTTGTAATTGGTGGAACTGTTAGTTTTTGTTGTAATTGGCTGAATTAGTTGATTTGGTATTTGAATTATTTTAGTTGAATTATTGAATTAGTTCTTTTAAACTTCAATGACATAGTTATCTACTGTTAATTCGTGGCCAGATAAATAATGGAAAGATTTTTGAAAAGTAAAATATCATCAAGTTCCGGTAGTGATGGTCTTGGTGAAGGTTCTTCAGTTGGAAATGCGTCTAACCCTCATTTTAGCCCTAGTCCTTCTACGCCTAGAGAAGTTGACTTGAATGATCTTCCTTGGGATCCTGCTGAGAGAAAAAGAATTTTAGAGTATCACCCTAATCAAAGAGATGAAATAAGGCGAAAATATTTGATTAGAGGACCTTGTCAACCACGTGGCCATGAGTTCCCAAGAAAAATGATAGGGACTAGGGCAAGACGTTTTAACCCCGCTTGGTTTGATCAATATGGTAATTGGTTAGAGTACAGTGTCAAAGCGGATAAAGCTTTTTGCTTGTGTTGCTACTTGTTTAGAGATTATGTTGAAAAGCAAGGTTGGAGTGATGCATTTGTAACAGAAGGGTTTTCTAGTTGGAATAAAACAGAGAGACTTGGTATTCATGTGGGTGATGTTGGTAGTTTTCATAATAGGGCACTAAAAAAGTGTGAAGATCTAATGAGATAAGATCAATCCATTGCTGTTGCTCTTAATAAGCAAAGTGACATTGTGAAGAATGAGTATCGAATCAGATTAAATACTTCCATTGATGTTTCTCGGTATTTGTTGAAAATGGCATTACCTTATCGTGGTCATGATGAGTCAGAAAAATCTCTTAACCGAGGACATTTCTTGGAAATGATTAAATACACTCAAAATCAAAATGAGACTGTTCGTAAGGTTACATTGCGCAATGCTCCGGGAAATAATCAAATGGTTTCTCCAATTATTTAGAAAGAAATTGCACATTGCTTTGCACAAGAAATACTCAAGCAGTTTCTTGAAGAAACTGGTGATGACGTGTTTGGCTTGTTAGTTGATGAGTCTAGTGATGTATCTAAAAAGGAACAAATGGCTGTGGTTCTTCGATATGTTGATACATGTGGAGTGGTAAAGGAGAGATTTGTTGGTCTTGTTCATGTCAAGGAAACATCTTCTTTAGCTCTTAAATTTGCCATTGATTCTTTATTTGCTAAATATGGATTGAGTTTGAAAAAGATTAGAGGGCAAGGTTATGATGGAGCAAGCAATATGCGTGGTGAATTTAATAGTTTGAAAGCATTAATTTTGAGAGAAAATAGCTCGGCATATTATGTACATTGTTTTGCTCACCAACTTCAACTGATTGTTGTGACGGTTGCAAAAAAACACTTTGCTGTTGGGGGCTTCTTTGATATGATTTCACTTTTGATGAATGTGGTTGGTGCTTCTTGTAAACGAAAAGATATGATTCGAGAAAGTCAAAAAGAGAAAGTGGAGAAAGCCATTGGTAGAGGTGAAATTGATACTGGGAGTGGATTGAATCAAGAGCTTTCTCTTATAAGAGCTGGAGATACACGTTGGGGTTCTCATTATAAAACACTTTTACGTTTGGTTGAGTTGTTTTCATCTGTTGTTGAGGTGCTTGAATATGTTGAAAAGGAAGGCAAAATTGATTTGCAACAACGCCAAGCAGATGGCCTTCAAATATATCTCAAATCATTTGATTTTGTGTTTTATTTGCACTTGATGTTGGACATTTTAGGGCTTACTGATTCTTTGTCACAGGCTCTACAAAGAAAAGATAAAGATATCTTGAATGCTATTTCACTAGTGGATTCGACTAAGAAAGAGTTGCAAAAGTTTAGAGATGATGGGTGGGATTCTCTTTTAGAAAAAGTCTCATCTTTTTGTGAGAAGCATGATATTGAAATGTTGAACCTGGAGGATGCTTATGTTAATCCAAAAAACCGACGGAAAAAAACGAATATCACCTATGGTCATTATTATTTGGTGGATTGTTTTTACACTGTTGTGGATATGCAGATTCAAGAATTTAATGATCGCTTTAATGAGGTAAACTCCGAGTTACTTATTTGTATGGCTTCTTTGAATCCGAAAGATTCATTTTGTGAGTTTGACCCATTAAAATTGATGAGGTTGGCTGAGTTCTATCCGGATGATTTTAGCTATGGAGAAAGGTTGGCTCTTGAGCATCAACTTAAGCTCTACATAAACAATGTGAAAGAGGATGACAGATTTGCCAACTTGAATGGCATTGGCGACCTTGCTAGAGTGATGGTGGAAACAAGAAAGCATATTTCTCATCCTTTAGTCTATCGACTATTGAAGCTAGAATTAGTTTTGCCTGTTGCAACAGCAACGGTCGAGAGATGCTTTTCAGCAATGAAGCTTGTGAAGTCAGATTTACGCAATCGAATGGGTGATGACTTTTTGAATGATTGTGTAACTTGTGCTATAGAAAGAGAAGCACTTGAAAACGTTACTAATGAAGATGTAATGGATCGGTTCCAAAAGATGAAATATCGTAGAGAACAATTGTAAAATGTAATTTTTTTTTTAAATAATGGCATCGTACGTTTTTTTTTATATTAATTTTGTTTGATCTAATATTTACTTGTGCCCCCACCAATTTTTTGTTGTGGATCTGCCACTGTCTACACAACAACAACAAACGATCCAATGATAAATCTTGATAGATCTTTCATCCTCTCTTATAGGTGAAAAAAAAAAAACTACATGGAAAAACATGTTACTATTGAGAGGCTTCTAGCCACCATTTTTCAAAATATTTTATATGTGCATTACCATGAAAAAACATGTTAAAGAAGGAATAAAAAAAAGAGAAGAAGAAATGGATGGTAAACGTGTCCGCCGATGACCTCTCTCTGGGTGAATCCACCACCGATGGGGCAGAGAGGAAGGCCGCCTAAGCAGAATAAACAGAACAAACAAAAGAAACAGCCACCAAAAACTCTGGCGAGTACTCCTAAATCGAATACATCTCCTAATTCTTCACAGTCTCAAAACCCTAAAACCCCGATAATGAATGAAATAGTAGGCAGTTTTACCTCCTCGCAACATAATGTGATTCAATCTGTTACAAGGGTTCCACAGTCCGGGGGACAAAATCAACTAAGTCTTGACAATCGAATGCCGGAACTACATCTGGCAACAACACTCAAGCTGGGAATGCTCCGCAGCTGAATACTGCTCTGGGGAGTATAACTCAATACTTACCAAATCATGGGCTGCTGAAGGTGAAGCTCAAGAGAGGAGAGAACTTGAACAATCTCTACGAAAATCAGGTCAGTCTTGTCATGTTAATCCATGGGAAACTTTTGATGTTAGTAGGTTGAGGAATGCGGGTTGTAAGCTAGACTATGTGGATCCTAAAATTCATGGTGGTACTAAAGTGGGTAAAATTCCTTTGATGATGTTTGCTCTAATCTTAAATACTGGGATTTGGCCATTGTTTGTTATGTGTTAGGAGCCCGGCCTCCATTGACTGTCCCCAGTGGATGCATTAGAAGGATTTGGGGGAAATTCGAGATTGATAAGATTGTGAGAATGAAAAATGAAATGATTGTTGCGACATTCACTTCAGTGGATGGGAAGAATGAGGTGATGCAATCTGAAATATTTCATTTCGACAATAAACCTATTATAGTTAGACCATGGTCTCCTGATATACAATTCGCCTCTGAGCTGGATTCAATGCTAGTATGGGTTAGGCTACCTGGTCTTGACCTCAGATATTGGGGTGCAGGAGCTCTGGGTAAGCTGGGCAGTCTACTGGGAACCCCCATAATGATTGATAAAGCAACCCAGGAGAAATCCAGCATTAAATATGCTAGACTATTAATAGACATTGAACTAGCTGCTACCCTTCTAAAGGCCATTTTCTTTGAGAATGAGCATGGAGCTATGATGGAATAAGAAGTTCAGTTTGAATGGAGACCTCTGAAATATGATTACTGTAAGGGGTATGGGCACTCAGAAGAAGATTGTAGGAAGAAAACTCCTAAAGAATGGCAACCTATACAACCTGTTACTGAACAGGTCACTACTCCACCTCAACAAGTGACTAATAATCCCCCTCCTTCGACTGTTCAAAGCCCGCAACAACCACAAAATCATCCTTTGGACTCTTGGTCACAACCTGCAACACATATCAGGTCTACCCCTGCTCTTGTATCTTGCACTGTTGTTATGAATCATTTCTATGCTTTAATTGAAGATAATGTGATTGAAGATATGACATCAGTGTTACAAGATGAAATTGCCCAACCTGGTGAACAAAATCATCCGTTGACCATTAAGGGTCATGGATATGGATAATATTCTCATGTGGAATGTGAGGGGACTTAATGGTCCTCAAAAGCAAAGGGAAGTCAAATCCCTTTGTCTGAGAAATAAAATAGGCCTTGTTGGTCTGGTGGAAAATAAACTTAGGATGAGTAATTTTTTTTTTTTTTGGAAATGTGAACAACATATTTCCTGGATGACGTAACTATTCCAACCTCAGTTATGATCAAAGGGATAGAATCATGGTTTGCTGGTGTCCTGCTTCATTCAAGGTTGATATTGAGCTGGCTAATGGTCAAGTTATGCATTGTAAGGTGTGGCATGCTGCAACACAAAATGAACTAGCAGTCACTTTTGTTTATGGATATAATACCATTGTTGAGAGGAAAAGCCTCTGGGATTGTCTTTTGCAAATTAGTAACAACATGAACCTGCCTTAGCTGGTGATGGGGGATTTTAATAGTATTCTTCAAGGGGAAGATAGAATTGGTGGTGCTCCCGTAACTTATGCTGAAACTCGTGAGTTTTAGTCTTGTATTGATGCATGTCTTCTTGCTGAAATGAGAAAACTGGTTGATAAATACACCTGGTCGAATAAGCATGAGGAAGGACATAGAGTCTTCTCTAAGCTGGACTGGTGTTTCATTAATGAATCCTGGCTGGACAAGTTTGAAGAGGCAATTACAATAGTATTCCCTGAACTTCTTTCTGATCGCACTCCTCTCATGGTACAATTCTTTAAATTCCCTAAGAAGGGTAAAATCCCTTTCAAGTACTTTGATATGTGGTCACAAGCTGATAATTTTTGTGACATTGTGAAAAGTGTTTGGCAACAACACATCAATGGAGTCCCTGTTTTTAGTGTCATTAGAAAGCTTCAATTGCTGCAGAAACCCCTAAGACTCCTCAACAAGCAACAATTTAGTGATATACATGGCAAGGCAGAAATGGAAAAGCATCATCTACTTGATCTGCAGCAACAAATTCACAATAAACCCTCTAAATCTTATCTTTATCCTCTGGAGAAAGAAGCTTGCAAAGTATGTAGAAGATTATCACATGCTCTTGAAAGTTTTTACAAGCAAAAAAGTAAAGTTGAGTGGGTGAAACTTGGAGATGCAAACACCAAATATTTCCATTCAATAATGAAGCAGAGAAGGCACAAAAATAGAATAACCTTCATCAATAATGAGCAAGGTGATATGATCACTCAATATGAAGAGGTGATAGAGCAATTCTGCAACTTCTATAAAGGCATGTTGGGTTAAAAAAGCACTTCCACATCAGCTATCAGACCAAATATTGTGCAGGCAGGCCCCTTACTCACTACAGCTGATGTATATAAATATGGGTTCTCGAACAAGGAACAATAAAAGGGATACGTTGTTCAATATAATTCAAGATCACCAAAGTCCTCAAACTATAGTTTAATTTCAAGCAATGTCTGCACCAAAGGCTAGGTTTGTTGTCACCAAAGACAAACAGAGAATTAAACAAATAACAATAAAACTCCAAGAGATTTAATATTCACCAAAGAAGACTAAACCTCAAAGTATGAAAAACAATTCATAATTCACAAACTCACACTCTGGCTTGTTATTTCTCATTGATAATCAGCATTTTAAATAGGGGATTACAAAGTTTCCACCTTCCTAATACTAGTAGGAAACAATTTAACAATAATAGGAAATATACTAGAATTAGGAAACTTTCCAAATCCTAAACTAACTAGAATTAGGAAACCTAAAAAGATGACCTTCTATAAAGATAATACTTCTAAAAGATGATCGATCTTTTCCTAAAAAGATCACTATAAATTCTTTTCCTAAAAAGATCACTATAATATCTCTAGTTTATTGACTATAAATTTGTAACACCCCAAAGTTCCACATCGGAGGAATGTGTGGTTTGTGAATGGTTTATAAGTGGTTCCACCCTCCAACATAAACAACATGGCCTTCCCCTTTTGGGCTTAAGTGGCCCCTTCTATGGGCCCATTGGGGGACTTCCCACCGTTGTGGGTTGTGTTGTGGCGGTAATTGGGCTAGACTGTTACAAAATTAAACTAGGAAACAAATAATAAGACTGCTAAATTAAATAAAATTATTCCCGATGCTCATGCATCAAGCTCTCCTTCTTTTGAAAAGATTCTCCCTCGAATCTTAGAATCGCGCCTCCAAGTGAAACAAGTGACCACCTAGATCAAAGACAAAAACTTTGAATATCCCATGCATCTTTACACACGAGCCATTGGGAGATAGATTCCTATCGTATGAAGTTTCTTGTTTTCTCCTTGTCGTTCAACTTCTCTCGTGCACTCATCTTGAAGATTGGAAACCATCTCATTTAAACTATGTTGCTTCGAGCCTAATCCTTCCAGACTTAGCTCCATTACGAAAAACATTACTGGAACGATTGAATCGATGATGGTTTCCCTGGTGTCCTGATGAACGGTTCTTCTTGAAATTCTCTCAGCTAGATCACTTGAAATTTAAGAAACTCCAAGGCTAGTTCTGATACCAATTTAATGTATAAAAATATGGGTTCTCGAACAAAGAACAATAAAAAGGGATACGTTCTTCAAATTTAATATAATTGAAGGTCACCGAAGTCCTCAAACTATAGTTCAATTTCAAGCAATGTCGCCACCAAAGGCTAGGTTTGTTGTCACCAAAGACAAACAGAGAATTAAAGTTCACCAAAGAACAATAAAACTCGAAGAGATTTAATATTCACCAAAGAAGATTAAAACTCAAAGTATGAAAAACAATTCATAATTCACAAACTCACGCTCTGGCTTCTTATATCTCATTAATAATCAGCCCTTTAAATAGGGGATTACAAAGCTTCCACTTTTCTAATACTACTAGGAAACAATTTAACAATAATAGGAAATATACTAGAATTAGGAAACTTTCCAAATCCTAAACTAACTAGAATTAGGAAACCTAAATAAGATGACCTTCTATAAAGACAATACTTCTAAAAGAAGATCTTCTACTAAAAAGATCACTATAATATCTCTAGTTTATTGACTCTAAATTAAACTAGGAAACACATGATAAGACTACTAAATTAAATAAAATTATTCCCGATGCTCATGCATCAACAGCACAAAAATTGGAGCTTATCAAGCCATTTTGTCCCTCTGGAGTAAAAGATGCTCTATTTGCCATCCCTACCATCAAATGCCTTGGCCTTGATAGATATGGCAGTGGCTTTTTTAAAGCCTCATGGGATATAGTTGGCAAGGATGTAACTGATGCTATTCTCAACTTCTTCAACAGTGGTAAGCTTCTAACTCAACTGAATTCTACAGTGATAACTGATAACCCTTTTTCTAAGATTGATAACCCTCTTAAAGCTAGTGATTATAGACCAACAGCATGCTGCAATACAATCAATAAATGTATATCTAAGCTCATCTGCAGCAGATTAAATCATGTCCTGCCTGATATTGTTCAAGAAAATCAAGGGGCTTTTGTGCAAGGGAGGTATATAAGATATAACATCATCATCTCTCACGACCTCCTCGGATTATAAAATAGACAAAACATTTCTCCTAAGTGTCTAATGAAAATAGACCTTAGGAAGACCTATGACACTGTAGATTGGCATTTTGTTCAAGAGCTCCTACTTCAGTTGGGTTTTCCCCCCAAGTTCGTCAAGTGGATTATGGTGTGCTTGACTTCAAATAGCTACACATTGGATATTGATGGGAGATTGCATGGGAAATTCAAAGGAGCTAAAGGTCTTAGGTAGGGAGACCCTGTGTCCCCCCTCATTTTTGTGCTGGTGATGGAATATCTGACTCGAGCTTTGAAGGTCCACTGCCAAGATCAAACATTTAGATATCATCCACTTTGCAAAGAGCTCAAAATCACCAACCTTTGCTTTGTAGATGATCTGATGCTCTTCTGTAAGGGCAATGAATTCTCTGTCTCCACAGTTATGAGTTGCTTTAGCCATTTCTCAACTGCTACTGGGCTACAAGCCAACTTTCAAAAATCTCAGCCATACACTGGTGGGGTTTCTACTACAGTGAAGAACAAGTTGCTAGGTATCACTGGATTTGTAGAGGGCTCCTTCCCTATGAGGTATTTTGGGATGCCATTATCCCCAACCCAATGGTCTATGATAGACTGCAATTTCTTAGTAGAATTAGGTCTTGGTCTTCTGGACACCTATCACTATCAGGCAGAGCACAACTCATTAACTCAGTTTTGTACACTTCGCATGTGTATTGGGCTGGTATTTTCATGCTGCCTCAAAGTATCATCAAGAGAATTGAAGAGAAGTGCAGGAATTTATTGTGGAGTCAGAGTGCTACATCAGCAAAAATACCACTTATAGCATGGGATAAGGTATGCCTCCCCAAAAGCAATGGAGGACTTGTGTTCAAGAACTGCAAACGGTGGAACAAGGAAGCAGTGGCTAAGCATTTATGGTGTATTGTTCAAAAGAAGGACTGCTTATGGGTGAAATGGGTGAATGGGGTCTATTTAAAAGGGCAGGATATATACTCCTACCAACCTTAACTGAACTGTAGTTGGTACTTAAAAAAATCACCAAACTGAGGGGACCTGGTGCAGGGGTGCTCCATTCACCTCAATGGCTAGTCAATAAGAGAGATGAGTATACAATCAGACTTGGCTATCACCTAATCACCAGTGAGATGGAGAAATTCAAATGGAGAAAACTTGTTTGGGAAAACCACATTGTTCCTAGACATAAATATTTCTTATGGTTACTCACTCAAGATAGGATTCTCACTAGAGAGAGGCTATCAAATATGAATATCACCATGGACACTCAATGTCCTCTATGTTCTGCTACTCAGGGGAATTCTGATCACTTCTTCTTTTCATGCCCATACTCTACTTAGGTTCTGCAGAATACTCTAACATGGATTTAGATCCATCAGTGCCCTCTTGCCTTTAACAACTGGATGAAGTGGTTACAGAGGAAAGGTCCCAGCAGAGATTTTTCTTGCCCACCTTAGAGGAGTAATAGCTATGGCTGCATACCGTATTTGGATGGCCAGGAACTATAAAATATTTAGGAAAATCCAACTCTTAGTAGAATCTTTAGCCTTGCAGATACAACATTCTGTTAAGTTATATGTTAGTTGCCTAAATTGTAATAGCATTAAAGTGGATGCTAGGAACTTTGTCAAAACTGTTATTAATGGCATGTAGGCTTTGTGATGTTATGTTAAGTACCCTTCCTAAAAGGTGCCTCAACTAACATTTGCCTCCCTACTTGCTTTCTATGAGACTTGCTCTAGTTGGTTGATTTTTTTTTATTTTTTTTTATAGGTGCTAGAGAGGGGCAGGGGCTAGGCCCCGAAAACTAGTTGGTTGATTTGGTAATAATATAACTTCTCTTATTACGGAAAAAAAAAAAAAATACCATAGTAGCTGTCTTCCAAACTTCTTACAACATCCAATTTGTTAGATTTGATCTCATGGTTAGCAGTGAGTGGTGATATTAAGCCGTTAATGGAATGTACCAAATGTTGGAGAATTTATTCATTGAATGATATGAACATGGTGTTTAATTGGAAAGTTAGCAGAAAGTTATATCATAGTTAGTTGTCTAAATGTGTAGAGTATGAGAAAACAATGTCCACCATGTTAGAAATAAATACAAACTAGGTTTATACCCGTGCACTGCACGATTTGTAATATATTACTCCCTCCGTCCCTCACTTACCTTAACAAACCATG